>VYZP01031436.1:0-42075 GCA_013400635.1 Hypocryptadius cinnamomeus | reverse complement strand
GCAGGCAGAGACCTTGCAGAGAGCAGCAGGGCAGGGAGCTCTGCTGAACTTCCTAAATGGCAGTGAGGCTGAGATGATGGATGTGTGGGAGCTGGAGGGCAGCGAGCATCCCGAGAGCTCAGCAGCAGCATCTGGGCTCAAAGGCTGCTGGGGAAGTGTAGGAGGTGTGGGCAGCAGCAGAAGAAATGAGGGCCTTGAGAAAAGCAGGTTTGGACATCCTGCAGAATGGCTTTGTGGGAACATGGCTGGAGATCAGCACTGGCTGTGAGACACCTTAGGGGCAGGGAGAGAACAGTGCTCTAAACCCACTGCCATGGCATCCAAAAGGCCAGTGGAGGCAGTGGCACCCCAGAGCACCTTGATGTCAATGCTAGCTGGGAATGCAGCCACACTTGCAGAGGCGTGAGCAGGACGGGAGAGGTGCCAAATGTGGGACATGGTCTCTCCCTCTCCAGTTCCCTTTGCATTCCCTGTGCTGGGCCAAGCAGCACCATCAGTTTGACTTGTCCTTTCCTGCCAGGTCCCAGTGGTAGGGCATATCTAAATGTCTTGAGGTAGGAATGGTGGCAAAGCTGGATGCTTGATCTACTCTTTCCAGGATCAGGCCAGCTGAAAGTCTCCTGACTCCAACAGCAGACCCTGGGAAGGGCTTAATGCCTGGAACTAATTTCCTCATGAACAGGAGGGGATGCCTTTGAGTATGGTACCCCCTGATTGATTCCTCTCTATGAAGCTGCTGAATCACTTTTCAAAGCTCTGCAAAGGTTTGGCAGCCCCAGCACCTCAGAGAGATGAGCTCTGCCATTCCAGGCCATGGAAAGCAGTACCTCATCTGGCCTATTTGAACACACCAGCAAGAGATTTTTCTGCTGCTCCTGGTCTTGTACAGGACATTGAATGGTCTTTTTTTAATCCACCTGCTCTCTGTCATCATTGTAAGCAGCTCTTCTCCAGACTAAGATAACCTTATATATTTAATGATTCCTCAACCAGAAGCTGCTCAGAAGACTTGGATTAACTTTGGTGCCTTTCTCTGTACATTTTGTTACTCTTCTGTGTGTGGAAGGAGGTGGGTGCAGCACCTTCAGGGCAACCCCTGTTGTACCAACATTGATTCTGCGTTTGTGGAGGAAAATAATCTTTTTTCAAGAGGGGTTTTACACCTCCAAAGCAAGCTTTGAGCATGGTACTCCCAGTCTCACCTACACGGTGCTGCGTGTACCTTGGTCCCAGCAGGCATTTGCTGGTTGGGAGAGCAGAGAGCGCTGGTGGGAGCGGAGTCTGCAGTTCAATCCTGACATCTGCAGCTCCCGGCTGGAACTGCGGCAGCATCTCCTGCTTGGAGGAGATGTTTGGTGGGCAGACAACCCCTTCTTGCAATAACCTCCCCAGGTGAAGCTTCTGGGGTTAAAATTCCCAGAGGAATTCACTCCTCTTCAAACAGGGCTTGGAAGAGGAGTGAATATACTGTAAATGAGATAAAGTAATTTATCGAATGATTAAGTAGTTAAAACACACACCCCTGACAAATTAAGATGAGATTAGCCTCAGGGGAGTGTCTGCTTATCAACTTTTAGCCGTGTTGTTTCCCAGAAGTTCTTACACAATCTATCCATTTCAAGGGGGAAAAAAAAATTGTTCAAATACTTTGCCCAAGAAATTCCAATTTGCCAAAACTTTGCATGCCTTCAATGGTTTTTTCATGAAATCATAGAATGGTTTAGGTTGGAAGGGACCTTCAAGATCAATCCCCTGTCACTAAACCAGTTCTTCTGCTGCTGTGTCCCTCTGAGCCACACCCAGCTGGATCCCAGTTTAAGTCTGGGAGTTGTCATCATCCCCATCCAGATCTCACCACTTCAGATCCCTGTGCTGGAGGAGAACATTGTGATCCATCCATCTGAACTCCTGTATTAGTACGACATGGCACATCCCTGGATTGATGTAGTCTTCATTAAATCACAGCATATCTCATCAAAATAAAAGAGAAACAATCTGCTCCTGACCTAAAAATTTCTACCTCTGACTTTCTGCCACTGGCTACACTTGAGTCTCAGGCCTCTCTAAAAGCTTTTCCATTGTTCAGTCAGAAGTAAAGGGGAGTTTTGGAAATCCTGTCCCCTTTTTTATTGATTCACTTTGGAGCTAGAGAAGGAAATAATTCTTCTATGCCTTGGTTGATTGAACAGAATCAATTCATCCATAAAGTCGTCTTGCAAGCCATGAATATGTGCATAAAGGCCTAATGCCAGTTACTTTTTGTTAATGCTATGTTAGAAGTACATCATTATATTCAAATAATCAAGTGCTCTTGCTTAGTATCTCACACAAAATTCCCATCTCAGTAACAGCAGGCTGTTCGTTAGAGAAATGATTTTTTTTTTGGATGTGTGACTCATGAATCCCTCTAATATAGGTCAGTGGGAATGTGTGTCAATCCACCACTGTCCTGGCAGCACAGAGGGCACATCCTGAGGGCACAGCCCTGATGGCTCAGTGATGATGCCACAGCTTCCTGAACCTTTCAGCAGCTTTGTAAGCAGCTCCCGGCCCTTGCCTTCCTCAGTTTGGCACTTCCAGCTCTATAAAGCAAAGCTGTTTGCTCAGCCTGCTGCCTCTTGGATGTGACTGCTGTCCCACAGCATGATCCTCTCCCAACCTCAGGGACAAGGAGAGTGATAAGGCCTTAAAGTGAAATTGCACAAGGATAAAAGCCCAGAAATTATTTTTACAAATGTGGTTTAATGGGAAAAGGCTTCTTCTATTCCATATTCTGATTTTGGCTTTAAACCCAGGCTGCTGTCTGACAAGTGCCTGCAAAGCCATGCCTTCACATCTCAGCAGCAGAGCTGAGTGATTGCAGATGTCTGTCTTTCCTAGGACTTGTTCACATGAAGTGAACATGAAGTAGGAGAGCTGGATCCCTCACCTGCTCCAAGAGCTGAGCCAGAGGGGCTGGTTCCCAGCATCTGTTAGCATGGAGCTGTCAGGTAAGCTGTCTGGAGGGACATGGGCTTTGTAAGCCCTCCAGAAGGTTCTCCCTGTCAGCACCAGGAGCAGCAGCAGAGCCTGCAGGAACCATTTTCCCATGGATGTGGTGACCCAGGCCCGCAGGCAGGAGTGTGCCAAGATCTCCTAGTTTGCCTGGTGTGACTTCCCCAGGCCCCATGATTTTTCCAGGGCAGTAAAACACAGGAACCTCCCCAGGGCACCTCTGCAGTCACCTCTGGCACAGGCACTTGCTGGGGGGGCTGGTGAAACTTCTGCAGTGGCACATAAAGTGCTGCCTTTGCTGTCCTGTGCCCAGGCCCAGCCATGCCCAGCTTCACACTCCCTCTCCTCTTTCTTTATTCCAGCCAGGCCACCTGGTGTCCTCCTGCCCCATGAAAGTGCTGGGAGTTTTTGATGGCTCCTTTTGGGAAGGAGAGATGATGTCAGCCCCTCCCCAGGCCAGAGCCAACACCCAGATGAGGAGTTTGAAATGCTGAGTGTTACAAAGGCCACTTAGAAGTCCGGAGTTCCCTTCTGCTGCCTTTAAGGAGAATTCTGCCTGGCAGCCAGGGCCCAGAAGAAAATGTCCAGGTCCACCACAGCACATTGTTCCTTTTGGCTTCCTAACATCTTCAGACTGATGTGGAAGGCTTTGTCCAAGGGAATTCTGTGGTAACCAATGATATCGAGGAGCTATGGGTAAGGTGTAAAATTCATCTTCTAAATTTAATTAAACATTGTGCTGGCCTTCACTGATTATCCTAAAAGCTTGAAACTGTTTATTTTTTTCCAGTGTGGGGGAAAAATCCTTTGGTTTCATCTGATATAATAATGGAAAGGGGAACTTCTATGCCTGTGTCTAGGAGGAAAAGAAAATATCAGAAAAAGAAGGCACTCACAGCTACAATTTTCTTTTAACCATTTTTCCTTCAATCTGGTAAAATCAAGACAGCCTGACAATCTCAGTTTCATTTCATGTCTCCTATCACCTCTGAGTTCTAGAGCACATGGAATGCTGGTTTGAAAAAAAAACCAACCAAAACCCAAAAACCCAAACAACTTGACACATTAATATTTCTACCAGTTAATGACTGTATTTAGGTCTTGCAAATCATATACACCATTGGTAAGCAAAGCACCTTCCTGCTCCATGGATGGAGATGTAACTTGTGTCCCTTGGAGATAAGGAGAAGGGGTTTTAGGCCATGAAATCCAAGGGTGATGGAGAAGGTTCACCCCACAGCTGGGCCTCCCACCTTGCCTTGGCATTTCTCCCTTTGTGGAGCTGGGAACCATCAGCACAGCCCAGCTCCTCAGCATCAGGCAGACACAATAAGTAAAGAGGAGAGGAGGGTGGATCTAAGACACAGGATGGGCAAGAACCATTCCTCCCACTTTTCACTGCAATATTCCTGCAGATTTTTTAATTGTGAGAAAGCCCTACTCCACTAAGCTGCTTTTTCCCTGATTTCAGGCTGGAAGATCGTTTGCAATCTGCTCTGCTGGCTCAAAATGCCTGTGGAATATCACCCTAGAGAATACACATTCTACTGAATACCAACTACTTTTCATATAGGCAATAGTATTCCCTCTCTCTCTCCATGGTAGGTATTTCAGCTCAAACCCTGGGAATGCTTCAGGAGGTGCATTCATCATCTGGCTGAATAATTCAGCCTATGGAGATGATATATTTCCTCCCCTTTCCTTGAATGCATTGCTTTAAAATACATAATACTGTTTGCACAATAATCTTTCATCTTGCACAGCCAGCCGTGATACAGAGGTATTTCTGTGGCAGCTTTGCCTTTGATGCTGGGTGGCATCAAATCTAATGGATGGCATGTAAAGCAAGGAAATAATATTTCCTCAAGAGGAAAGCTGTATGTATTATTTAACCAGCACCAGCCTTGCTTGGACCAGTTCTACTCTCAGGGAAAGGACACGGGCTGGCTCTCCCAGACCTTTGGTGTCCCAGAAACAATGTCAGATTTTCTTGGGGTGCTACAACAAAGATCCTTCCCACCATGGCTCAGGGAAGGAGGGGCACGGGAAGGACTTGGATTTTAGTCTTGCACCTCCTTCCTTGAAATACTCCAGCCCTTCCCGGGGGATTTGTGAGGAGCAGGTTTCTGTGTGCCAACAGCTGATGGCAGTGAGACAGGAGCTGAGGCCAGGGAGCCTCTAGATGTCACTGCCAGACAGCAGAAAGGGACCCCAGAGCCAGGGCGGGCTGGGGACATTCTGGTGGCACAGCTGGCAGCAGGGACACAGGGTGGCAGTGGGCAGCCTGGTGGGGGGCATTGGGAAACCTGCTGTGAAGAGGCTGCTGTGCTTTGGGACTGCCCTCCCCAGGGCTGAAAAGGTGCAGCTGTTGCAGGGTGGGACCAGGTGAGAGGAGTGGAGCCAGGAATTGCAGCTTAAGGTATTTCATGTGAGGAATTGCCAGGTAAGAGGGAAATGTTTCAGCTGCAGCCCTGCAGCAAAGAAATCCTAAAGACAGCTGCTAAGGCTGAGCTCCACAGTGCCAGATAGAGCTGGCACCCCCCACCCAATGAGAAATGATCCCAATATTTGTCTGTGCCCCTGCTGAGCCACCTGAACATGGGGAGGGGTCTCTCTTGACAGAACTTCCATCTGCTTCCTACTCAGAGAAGGACAAGTATCTCTTTTGAGAAAGGGTCTGATATAATGATCTCTTTGAGCTAGGTTTTATAAGCTCTTGGAGATCTATATCACACCCAAGATAGCTCAGCTACCTCAGATGGCATAAAATTAGCAGGATGGCTTCTGTGGTAGTGTTGGAAACAGAAAAAATTTAATAAAAGGCAAAATAACCAAGTTCTTTACAGAGAAAAACCGAGCCAGATGCAAGAGATCCTTGCCCCTGGTAAAACACCTCACAAAAGCGATTAGTTTCTTTGTTCTCTTCTTTTTCTAGTAAATTGCCTAGGTGGGACTTTTTGGCTCCTGTCCAATTGGCTATCCTTAAGTTTGAGGTGAAGTCTCCAAGGTCCTATGAGATGTCTTTTTACCTAATTGAGGAGAGAAACTTCTGGGCTTTTTTTCCTTTATAAAGAGACAAAGGATAATTTTGTCACTCTGTATTCCTACAAGGGTCACCATCCCGCTGAGAGCAGCAGCCAGACCTGAGCACTCCCAGGCACCCCTCCAGGCTGGTGTTCCTCCAGTGGAATACCAGTCCCTCACTGCTGCAGCCCTGCTTGAGTCAGGCCTGTGAGTCTGCAGCCCACAGTCAGGACATTTGCTGTGGCATGGTGTTCCCTGCTTTGAGAAATGCATTGCATTGAGAAACAAAACTAAAAATCGTTAGTGCACACCATAAAGTGGACAGGGCCACTGGGCTGCTCACAGGCAGGGTCTCACCCAGCTTTCCCCTCTCCAGCCATGCATGTGGTTATAGAATAATGAGCCTTTTTTTTTTTTTCCCTTGGAAATTTTTATAGTTTTTCCTCTATAAATTGCAGCAGCAGTTTCTCTGTGAGAGACCTGGGGCACAGCCAAAGGTAGAGAGGGAGGTTCAGTTCCTCCAAACCTGGCCATGGACACCCCCAGTCTCCCATGCCACAACAGCAAGATGTGTTCACTGAGGTGTGGGCATCAAACCAGAGCCTCCAAGGTGCCTGGGAAAGCCTTGACCCAGGCTGCTTGCTCAGGAAACAGACCCTGTAGTAGGTAAGACATGTGAGAACTTCCTCCTCTGTCCATCTTGGCATGATTTGGGCACAGCCTTTGGCAGGCACATGTAAGACATGGGGCCTTTGGGTCTCAGGAGAAGGGCAGTAAGCAGGAGGGCTCCAAGGTGCAGAGATTATTCTTGCTGGGTCAGCTGTCACCACTCTGCACCAAAGTCCTTCTAAAGCTAATGGTTGGCTTAGATCCTACCTAATTTCATCAGCTCTGTATCCCATCTCCTGTGCTAGGGATTTGAGCATCACTAATCTCATCTGCTTCAGCCTGCTTCTTACCCTCTTGAGGGCTTTAGCCTCATGAAGATTTAAAAATAGAGCATTTGTTCGAGGTCCTTCTCTTCCATTTCTAAGAGCAGATTCTCTTAGGGCTTTTCAGACTTGTGTCCCTGAGGACTAGGAACTGATTTTAATAAAAAAAATTAGAGAGGATATTATCATAATTGGATGAATCTCAGAGCCTTCACAAGTGCCAGAAACCTCATGGGGACTGCACTCACATTTCAGAGCTGGCAAACACAGATGAAGGGGCCTGAAGATTTTAATAGGGGCACCATCCCCATAAAGTTGGCCTTCACAGCTTAATCACACAAAGATGAAGTGTAGAAATTTTCTCTCTTTATCTAACACCCCACTGATCTGAGCTGCCTTTGTTTTCGGTGTTGGCCCCAGTATTTGTGAAATGTATTAAGCTTCTTGTTGCTTTTGGAAATAACAGTCACCACTGTATTATGTCCAAATCATTGCTTTTCTCCCTTATTGACCTTTTTTTCTTCAGGCTACCAAACACCCTTGACTTTGTTTGTGGGATGGTTAATCAACAAGTCTGTCACAATGATGGATTCCTCCTGAATTGTTGCTTAATTAGCTGGGTTGGAAGTATAAATCAAGTGGAATACCAATTCTTCCAATGCCACAGACAGGCAGCCATGCTCAGCTTGACAGCAGTGAGTTATTACTCTGCCCCAGTGCAGGATCAGCCTGCAGGCACCAGCCTGCAAAGCCACAGGGGCCATGGGTTGGTCCCTGGGAGTGCAGAGACACACACAGCTGGGTGAAGGGCTGGTGGGATGGAGCTGAAGGTGGCCTCTGTGCCTGGGGACACTCCCCAGAGCATCAGCCCCAGCAGCTGCTCACAGGGAGACAACTCATGGGTAGGTGATGTTTCGCACCAGGGGTGCCTGGTGTCTGTGCCTGCTTTTCAGTGGAGAGGAGACATTTCAGTTTGTGGCCAGGCTGAGTTATGAGACAAGGATCTTAGTCTCCTGACAGGCAGAATTGCCTTCCACAGAAAGGCAATTATGGATCTCAACAAAAGGAGAAGGAGTACATGGGCTGCAAATTAAGATTTTTAAGATTAATCTTAATGGCTTGGTATTTTTCTAGATGAGACTTTCACACAACAAGAATTTAAGTATTTAAACCAGTTGACTTGAACTGAATTTTGCAACTTGAACAGAGATGACTTCTCTGTAGCTACAAAGAGCCTGTTCCCAGCAGGTCTGAGCCATCTTGAGCACCACTGAACTGTGTGGTGGAAGTCATCCAGAAGTACTTGAAGTTTTTTAATTATCCCAGGCTAAGCTACATAAACCTTTCTCTGAAATGATTCCACTAATAAACCTTTTTAGCAAAGCATATTTATTTTTCCATGGCCCCCTTTTTATCTTCTCTCTTTGCCAACATTTGCAGAGGGCTTAATTAGTGATTAACGATTTCAGGTGGGATGTGTAAGTCCCGCTTGGGAGAAGGAATCAGTTTGTTCAAAAATTACTGAAAAAAATATTAAAACAGTCTAATTTTACTGATTTCCCCTTGCTCTAATTTTCAGTGGAAGAGTGGGTTCAGTGGCCCCTCTTGCCCAGGACATACCTACATGAGTAATGCTCTCCAAGCTGGTGAGTGAGGCAGTGACACGACACAGACTGTCCTCATGGTAACAAAGATCTGGGTTGCACCTTTACCTTGTGATGTAGTTGTTGCTCCAGTGTGCAACATCTCCCTGGCAAATGGGTAAATCTGTTGCTAACATGTGGATGCCTCAATGGAAACCTGGGCAGAGGGTCTGGGTGAGACATAGTGTGAATTATATTGCCATGGCAACCCGGGATTTCTTTCATCCTTTGACATTTGCATCCTTCTTTTTTGGCATTTTCACAATAAGAGTCTTCATAATTTTTTCTTTCCCAATATCTGAGTGGAATAGATCACTAAATTTGCTGTTAATGCCATGATAAAAAAGTATGGAAGTGAAGTTCATGTGTGGGTACAGAAAGGTTACAGTTATTTCTCAGGTTTAAGTTAAATTTTTGAGCAGGAATCATGTCTGAAGAAGCCCTACATTTTTAAAGACATCAGGACACAGGAAGAGAATGCAGTTCAGATAAACTTTTCTACTCCCAAACAGTCCCAATATAGATTCTGGAAGTCAGAAAAAAAGCACTGAACAATTTGTTCTGTATCTCCAATATTCCACCCCATTTCCGTAACAAATAAAATGGAATCCCTGTAGTTGATGAACTCAAAAATGGCTAAGACTTTTTTTTTTTCTTATTTATTAATAAAAAGTATAAAGAAAACAAAAAAGATTCTGGTGTTATTTATGAATAAGAACGAATTTCTTCAATAATTTTCTGGCACTTATAAATGGCACAGAAGAAAATGAAAAAATAATTAAAGTAAAACTGTGTCTTGATTGTTTTTGTAACCTACATCTTATACACTCCTTTCACAAGAAAGGCATGGGTCTGTTCTTTTTTGTAGTGGAGTTAATGGAGCTGTTCCTAACTTCTGTACTATTTACAGGAAGATGAGAGGAGATCACAGTCAACACTTCCAGCTTGCCCAGACCATTAAGTACTACCAGCTTGCCCATGGAGTACTTTCATTAGCAATTCTTCCCTCTCCAAGGCACCTCCAGTTTGCCTGGAAAGGACTCTTCATCCCAGCAGCTTGGAGTACCACCAAGCAGGAGGACACCTGGCTTCACTCCTTCACCACCTTCAGTGGTTTTTCAAGATGGCTTTTGTATGGGATGGCCTTGGACACTGCTCTGCTGAGGAGGAAGAAAAGTCACCTGAAACAGAGGTAAAAGACTCACTCAGAACACAGCCAGCTTCAGGTCAGCCTTTAGGAATCACTAATGGGAATATTTTTGCCAAGAGAATTTTTTCAGTGAATGCCAAGTGTGTTTTCCCACATCAATCACAGTTTGTTAGGCTCCAGTTTTAACAGTTCTGATCTTCTGAGGGTCCTGTGCCATGACTGCCCAGGCTCCAGCTGCAAGTGTCTGCTAAATTGCTCAAGTGAGCTGCTTACAAACACCCTGCAGGCAGGATTTCATTCCAAACCAGTAAGTGAAAATTATGATTAATTATATATTCCCAGAAGTTATGATCAGTTTATGAATGATTCATGAAAAAAAAAAGACTTAATAGACTGTGAATATAATTTGCAAGTAATAATTTAAGCAACTCCATCTCCAAAGGTGAGGTCCTTCTCATATTTACCTAATGATAGTCTGCAGTGCAAGTGCTGGGGTGCAGTGTTGTGAATATTCTGTTTCCACACACCAAGACATCAAAATGCAGATTTGCACTGTCCACAGCTCTGAATGCAAAGGGCAGGCTTTCAAAGAAACAGCTGTTTGCAGGCAGAGCTCAGGGGGGTGAAGGCATCACAGTGCTGAGTGCTGAAGCCCAGCACCTGCCACAGCTGGACACACTGGATGTGACCAGGAGCCAAGAGGGAGGAGCAGCAGGGCACAGATCTTGTCCTGGAGTCGAGGTGAAAGACACGGAGCCATGCCTGCCTTGGCTCTGAAGCTACCATGCTTTCTCCCTGGGGGAGTGTAATTTACAACCCAGTTATGCATTTCCCCTTCCAGCTTCTCAACAAAGCTGGCATCCAATGCAAACTGCCTTCAGAAACAGGGTGTGAGACACCAGAGATGCTGTTCCTGTAGTATTTATTATTGTAATTCCTGTCTATAGGAAGGGTTAGCTGGATGCAGTTAATGGATTTCAAAGAGTGTGATGGGTTTGAGGCTTTTACTCCATTTTTGGACTGGGCTGATCAGGAAGGTGTCTGATTTGCCCAAGGATGCTCCACAAATTCCTGGGGTCAACTGCCCCTCCACTGGACATTTTCCTAAGGGTTTCCTCCCTGCTTTCTCCTCAGTGACAAATATTGGGACCAGCACCAACACTTTAACACTGCAGCTGGAACAGGTGAGTCACAGAGAGTTAGCAGAAGCACCATGGCCGAGATGGCTCTCGGATGTATAAACAGCACAAGTTTTGCAGGAAAAGGCAGAGTCTTTAATGAGAACCAAGCAGCAAAATTGGGAGGTCCAGAGGAAAAAAGTCCAAACATCAAACATCAAAAGAAACACAAGGTAGCGACTGTAGTTCAAATGTAAACCAAACCACATAATTCTGTTAAAAATGTGAAATCAGACTGACCAAGAAATCCAAGTTACTTCGTATACCCACCCTCTATTTGACTATACATTTGCTGCTGTGTAAAATATGCAGAGGTAGTTGCACCCCTCAGAACTCAAAAAAATAGAAGTTATGCTCTCTCATGTGTTGTCTTAGGTGGGGGCAAGTTTCTAGCTGAGCCATTGGTGATCTGCTTGACTGGTAAGGTCATCAGCAATTCCCCAGAAAAAAATAGCCCAAAGTCCAATTCCCTTTACAGCCCTTCTCATGCTGCAGGTCTCACCTCTTTCCCTCTTCCTCTCACAGCTTCTTTTCTCAAAACCCCCCATAACTCCAGGCTGAGCTTCCTGCAAGGGCCCCACCCTCTCTTGTCAGCACTGAGGAGATTTCTTACCATGACCTCTGGCATCTCTCTAGGTGTACATGACAAGGGTCAGCCACTGGAAAAAAAGGAGAAGAAAAGGTGCATTTAGACAATAATGGTACACCAAGTCTTCAGACTTGTCTCAGGACCTTCAGGGGTGACCCAGTGGCTGTAGTGCTTTTGTACTGCACAGGATAGTTAAGGGATTTTGGAACTGCCTCTTTCCCTTATTACAATTCAGACCCAGAAACTCTTTCCATATGTTGTTTTCCATGATAAATTATTGCAGCAGCTGCAGCAGGAGCAATTGCTGGGAAAGTGTGGCACCTGCCTGATTGCAAGTGGAAGAGATAGCAACTTCTGGGAACCTGGCTGTCCTACAGACTACCCTATAAAATAGGTCCAGGTCCTCTGCTTGCAAACTGTGCTCTGCCCTTGGTGCAAAACAGATTTAATGAACAATGAGATTCTGCACTAACCACAGAGTGTAAACAGGAGCTGGTGAGATTGTAAAAGGCTCTTTTAAAAAATCTTTTTAAACACTGAGTTGTCAAATAACAGTCCCCAGACTGATAAAATGCAGTACTCAGGCATATCACTATGGAGCACAGCAGGATTTTTGCTTCAGACTAGCTGATAAAAAGCCTGATGTATCCCCATTCAGTGAGCTATCCTTCAGGCTGTGCTTTTAAGACAAACAGCAGCAGCAAGCATTTGTCTGCTGTTTCTTTCTTAAAACCTAGATGTTTTGAAATTCAGGATTAACAGATGGGGCAGTAAGAAATGAGGGCATGGATTTTTTTTTTTTTTTTTTTTTTGCTTTGTCACTTCCTCAAAGTCACTTTGAGCAATGTTTCCAGCAATGACAGGCCGGTGTCAGTAAGGGAAGACTCCATGCCTTGGCCAGGGATGGCCACCTCTGAGCTGTGCATGAGTGGGGCCAGGGAACCCCAGGAAAACACCTCCCACACAGGATGCACTTCCAGCCAGGGAAAACTTCCACCACTATTTGCTAGGACAAAAGCCTTAGCAACACACATCACACATCATCTTCAACTTTACCCTTCTGCTAACATGTGCTCCCACTTGGGAGCTGGAGAGAAGAGAAGGAAGGAGCATTCTTACCTCCATTGCTGTCATCAAAATTTGTGATCCGCCCTCTGCTAAGTTTTGGAATGCATCTAGGGGCAGAACAAATAAACCTTACTTCATGAAGAAGAAGCAAGGATGCAATGCAGACATAAGGCTGTGGCAGGTGAGGAGCAGAGCTGCAGTCCCTGTGCTGGGATGCTCTGCCTGGCTCAGGTGTCCTGCCTGGCCACATCTCATTTCTGTGCTGGGTACCCCTTCTGCCTTGGCCCTCGGATCACAGCCTGGGAAGGCATCCCAATTTTGGGGCCAGAATTTGGCAGAAGTGTAGGGACAGGCAGTGCTCAATGTGGCTGCCTTCATCTCCTCTCATAATTTGTTTCAATTGTTTTCCTGCCTGAAGAGTGACAGGAGGATGGTGAACTAATGAAACACATCTTCCCACAGGGAAACTTTCTGTTGGTCCTTTTCCATCCTCCCTGGCAGTGAGTGATCACAGTGTGCCCTAAAGAAAGTGATTCTCTTGAAGTCATTAGTATGCCTTGCAAGCTTTTTCCAGGGAATATAAATGCAGATGCTGCTGTTATTCAGCTACAGTTTGAAATTAACATTGCTGAAAGTTTTTTTGACAGAACACTTTGCCATCAGGAAATTTAAATCCATTCAAATATTGTTATTCTGTGTGCATATTTATATTGCAGTATGTCTAGGAGAAGTCTTCAAATCCAAGTATTTGGATAAACTCAAAACACAGTATTTTGAGGGTTTTTATTTATTTTGAAATTACTTTTCTCCTAGAAATGTGCTCTTATAACAGTAATAAAAAGTTGTAACAAATTTAAGTCTGTCTATCCTTGAATGACACATTTCTCTTGGAGCCTGGAGTTTCCTACCCTAAATGGAAAAGACTTTGTAAGATTACAGGTGTTTTGAAACATGCCCAGCCTTAGCAAAAAGGCTGCTGGGAGAGGGTAGGAGCAGGACACAAGAGCTCATTGCTCATCTGCCCCTTAGGAGGCCACCAGAGCTACCTGTAGGGCCTAAAGCAGGGAGGAAAGGTGGCACATCCAGCCTACACTGCTCTGAAGAAAGGCACAGAGCAAGGAAATCCTCGTGTTGTGCCCAGTCCCTTGACAAGGCTGCAAATGCAGGGCTGGGCTTGCACCCAGCAGTCTTTTTAGGAAAAAGTGGCAGCGCTGAAATTACCTCCTCTGGGCAGAGGTAAGTGCCTCTTTACTGCTTCATTAACTCCTGTTAAATAGAATTTGCAAAGAAGATGCTGCTTTTGGTTTGGGTCTCATCTCTGGCTATCTTGAAAGGATGAATAATGATTTAATGGGACAGATTTTATCTTCCCTGCTGCATTCACATCATCATAAAGGTTGACTGCCTTTTATTCCCACTTGGCACCCTTATCCTCTCCTGTAGCAAACTTATTCACAATGATCTAAAAAGTTTGAGAAATGTATTTCACATTAAACCCTCTGTAAAGTGATAACTGAAAGAGTGGAGAGCATTTTAAGATTCTCATTACAGACAGCAATGAAACTTTTAGATGCTCCTTTCCACATGGATGCAAAGGATTTGTCTTTACATTGGCTCTTAAAATGTAAAAGGATCTTTTTTAAACAAAAAAAAAATACTGTGGCACTAATTTAGGCATAAAAACTTTCATCTACAGCAAGTGACATGTATAATCACAAAAAATGGGTGTTTACAAGCTTTTTTTTTTTAATGAAAGCATTAAAATCAGGACACGCTCTGATTTTACAACGCTTCCAGAGCTGCTGCTGGTGTACTCCCTTGAAATGGGATTTTCAGCAGTGTCATCCAAGCAGATCTGCTGACCACTGTTGGCCCATTAAACATCAGTGCTAAAAACACATGGGAGAAAATGAATGCTCATTTCCATGCACTGTTGAAACCCAGCTCATTCCAGAGATGAAATAAATTGCTGTAGCAATGTTCTAGCACAGGGGTCACAGTTGCTGACTTTGTTTAACTACCAGTATCTCCAGTTGAAATGCTTATTATTAGAGTAGCAAAAATTACGATTTTGTAAAACATAATTTCATTTCCATTCAGGCAAAAGCTCATTTACAGACATTCCCTCCTTGCAAGTGCCAGGCAGTAGTTGGATGCGACACGGGGAATGGGTTTGTTTATCCACAGAGGATACTGGACTTTCTCCTTAGCAAAAAATTGAGAGAACTTTACTGAACACTGAACTACTCTTTAGCAGCCAGTTGCTCCAGTGTGTGTCATTCACATTCTCTGAACGGAGAAAGACATAATTTTCTCTCTCAGGGTTTTTTTCTGGAGAAGCATAGAGAGAAGAGAAAACCATTCTCATCTCTACTTGCTGCTCCTGTTGTTTTGCACATGTGGAATGTGTTAGGAAGATTGTTTACCTGAAGTGATTTGTCAGTTGGATTCTGCTGAGGATTGTTTTGTTTCCTTGGCCAATTGGCTCAAGGCTGTGTCCTGGCTGTCTCGAGACAGTCACGAGTTTTCTTTAGTATTCTTTGTAGTACAGTATAGTGTCTCTTCAACATAGTTGTAATGTAATATAATATAGTTTTAATAAAGCAATTGTTCAGCATTCTGAATCAATGGAGTCAGATGCCAATCATTCCCAGAGTTGGGGTCACCTAGTTTTCTATACCAGGAGATAAATCCAGCTCCTGGCAAACAGGCTGCCCAAAGAGCTGCCTGGGCCACACCTGCGCTCGGGGCAGGCGCGTCCCTTCCAAGCTACGCCGTTGGACCGGGTATTATTACACCTTGTGTCGTGTCCCTTGTCCCTGCTCTCAGCCTGGCTTTGCAGGCTGCCCTGCTGCCACGTTGCCTGGCAGTGCTGGCACTCACGGCTCATGGTGTCGAGGCGCAGCATGCAGCACACGAAGTCGCGGAAGCCAACCCTGCCGGCGCCATCGCCGTAGCGCAGCGTCATCAGGCGCAGCAGCTGCGCGTCGCTGGCCAGACCTGCCGAGGGAAGATACGCTGGGAGGGGATGGAGCAGCTCTGCTGGCCTCCTGCACCCTGCCAACAAGCTGGGGACACCCTCAGCCCCCTTCCCTGTCGTACATTCCTGGACAGCTTTGCCCCCACTTCGTGCCTAAGAGTCGGGGTAGGGTGATGGAAAACCAAAGTCGCCTCAGTCACTGACTCCCACTGTGGCTTAAGTCAGCAAGCTGCAAACACTGAGCTAACTCATCTAGTCTTATCTTGCTTTGTCTTTCTAGCTTTTATTTTCTATAAGAAAGGGTGATTTTCTTTGGCTCATAACTGTAAAAGTCTGAGCATAGCATTTCCAATACCACCGGCTCTTTCTGCTAAAGAGGCAGATGCTGCATTGCTGCATGCTCAGGCTATTATGCTGCATAGCATGCCTGGGATTCTTAATTTTTACTTTTCTCTTCTATTAGAAAATGGTGAAGGGTGCATTTCTTTTTTATTAGTTGATTATTCAGTATTTGTGTCGCAGTCTGTTTGGATGGAAATTGGTATTCAATTGAATGAACAAAAATTGCTTTTTAAAATGATTCTTTTATTAGTTAAATAAAACTACCCTAAATGTGCTGGCTATATAAGAGGAATGATTTAAATATATTTTGCACTAAAAGCTGATTTGCAAAACAAAAGGGAAATTTTCTGCAGAGAGCTGGACTGATAGCTTTGGTTTAATGCCTTCTCTGAGACTTCTGAAAAGTCTCATTTGCTCACTCCAGGTTTTAGTAGCTCAGCTGGATGTGAAGTAACTTTCCTGCTTTTTCAACCAGCTCTAAACTTTTCAGTTTTAAATGAACTCATCATGGAGCTAAATTAGTTGAAAAAGCAGAAATAAAAGAAATGGCTTCTCTACACCTGTGTAGGGAGAGAGAGAGCCGATGGAAGTGGTTTTGTACCACCACTGACAAACTCTGGTTGCATGAGCCTAGTTGGAGGTCTCCAGCAGGAAGCAGGTACATTATGCTGAATAATTAAAGAATGGAAATACATTTGGGCTTAAGATACATTTCAAATTAAGGTAAACCTGATTTTATATTCTTTTCAAATGAGATAAAGATAGTAATTAAAAATTAATCTAATTAATGGTCTTCTTTGAGTCTGGTTTTAAACCACTGTAGCAGTGAGCAATGAATTCTATTTTTAACCTTTTGAAGACATTAGGAATTCAATCAAGCTCTCTCCAGAGAGTGGATTCCAATAAATATTACTTATGGGATGCTACAATCAAGTCTTACCCTAGTAAAACACCAAGAATTTGGCCTGGGCAGTCTGGGATACACTTGCTCTGAAATCTGCTCACTTGGCAACATCTCTCAATTAACCTCATCAACAAAACTGAAGGGTCAGTCCTCTCTGTTCCCAAGACTTTTCAGCTGATTTGTAAGACTACTTCCCAAATCTTTTATCTGCTGGATTCCTTCCTCTGTTTTTGGCCGAGATGTTAATTACTGACTTGATGTTTCCCTATTTATAAAAATTATTTTGAATCATTTGCTGTTGCCAAAGAGGAGTTTGTAAATAGATCAGGTGAGCCCTGCTGCATTTCAGGGCAGCACTGCTGCTAATGCAGCTGGCCTGCTTTACTCTGATCCATTATTATTATTGGAAACATTAGGAAAACAGTGAAAATTAAGCACACACTGCAGTGTTTTGTTGGGGAAAGCACTGAACACTTCAGGGAACAGCTGGCTAGGAGCTGGATTTAGATACATTAATACCATTCCCAGAGGTAGCACCAAGCTCCCAAACACCTTCTGGGGTTCCTGCTCAAAAGCCAGGCCAAGGATCATCCCATTGCCAAGCCAGATTCAAATGCAGATGTCTGACTCAGAGGGCAGCAAGAATGAGCTTGTAATTTTCTTCCCCACTCAGAACTACTTCTATTCAAACATGGATTGAATTTGCCGCTTAACAGTGCCTTTTTATCCCTCCAAACAGCTGCATTGTTTTGGCTGACAGGACTTTGACTCCATGCACAATTTTCCTCCCAGTTTTACACTTTAGCATCTTTCTCACAGAATGGCCCTGGCAGCTTCTCCTTTGACATCTGGCACATCAGTGCTTGCACTGCTCAGACAGGTGCTGCTGCTTTGCCCAGCTCCCAGCAGCAAAAAAATTATATATGCATCCCCTCAGCTGATGGCTTCCAGGGATAGCAATCCTGCACTAGTTTCCTTGTGGGACAGCACCCCTCTGAGCTCCAGGCAGCCAAATGGGAGCTTCTCTGCTGCACAATTAAAAGGGGATGGCTGTGTCAGAGATGTGCTTCATGCACAAAGTCTCCTTTGAGACGACTCGGCTGAAATGCTTCACTGGTGTGCACTCACTGAGAGTTTCAGCTCTCAGTAGCCAACAGAGGTCAGTGCAAACTAAATAAATGCTTGCCGGTGTGGCTTTCCCTTCTAGCCTTAGTCACTGCCCTGGAGAGAAACTGCAGCAACTGAGGCAAGTGCAAGAATCCACTCTTCCTTTCTCCTTTCCTCCCTACTGGATGTTCCATCCACGACCTAGAAGCAGGTCTGGCCAGTGCTGCACTTCTCTGCATCTTTCTGCTGGTTCCCCAGCACAGACCTGTCAGCAGAGCTGTGATTTAACTGGCATCTCTGGGAAATCCAAGCCACTTTCTCCCTAAAAGTATTTTTTTTTTTAAATTTCCTCTTTCTTTTTCATCCTTTCCTTCACTGCCACAGGGAAAACAAAGGGAGCTGCTCAGCCTCTCTGGGCGTACCTGCTGCCTGTATGGCGTTCTCCAGTTCAGCAATATCAAGAAATCCAGAACGGTTTCTGTCTTCCTTGAAGAAGATATCCTAAAACACAGTGCAAAGGCAGATTTCAAGCTCTTAACACCATTCCCCGCATTTACTACTACAACCAGTTCTCCTCCCTTAATAAGTATGCTGCAAAGAAGTTCAACAGGTGAGATGGGGTGGCTGTGACAAGGGAGATCCATTTTCAGAAGGCTCTGACAATGTTGCAGTGTAAGAAATCCCACAGTTTGAGGTGGGTTTTTTAGGAAAACAAAAAAAAAACCTTTTTGCTTTCCTAATACACCACACCACACCACATTTGAGGTGCTGTCAGTGGGAAGAGCACCCCTTTCTAGATGGGGAACTAGGTGGTCTCAGAGCATCTCAAGAGGAATGGAACAAATTGGAGCCCACCCAAACCTGAGTCTTGAGGAAACCCTCCTGTCCTGCACCAAGGCTGAGGGAGAAGGACCTGACACAGAGAAGCTGCCATTGCATGCCCTGAAGAATGTAAGTGGGACCCTAAATACCATGTCACTGCTTCCAGTGCTTATCCCGGAGCAGAAACATTTCTCCCAGACAAGCCTTTATCAGATCCTATACATTTCCACTAGAAACTGCAGAAATGAGGAAATGACATTTTTCAGATGACTCTGTTCAAGAAGTCATTTCAGCTTAGAAAGCTTCTTTAAAAAAAAAAAAAAATTGCCAGTGGTGGCACAGACATGGAGATTTCCATCAGATTCTGAGCCTCATTGGCCTTCCTACCTTTCCCCTCAATGCTCCCTGTGCTGGAAAAGCCTGGGCTGCTCATGTGGAGCACTTACACACCCCACTGCCTCCTTTGCGTGAGAGGAGGGAACTCTGACCTGCTAAGCAAGCAATCTCTGCAAGGCTTCTCCCGCAGCGCTCCGAGAGCACGGAGCAGCTGCTCCCCGCTGCTGCAAAGCCCCGGGGTGCAGAATCCACAGAATTCACATAATCCGAAGCATCCACAGCATCCACAGCCGAGAGAGAGCCACCCCCTCCCCCGTACCATGTACTTAGTGAGACTTCGCCAGAGGCTTCCGAACTCCTGCAGGGTGAGTCTTCCGTTGGAGTTGAGCTGTGCATTTAGTTAAGGATCGAGCGCTTAATGAGAGCTGAACCCGGCTGTCTTTGTTGCCGAGGATGCTGCCTGCACAGAACTGAACACGTAATTTGCAGCCTCTTCTGTGGGTCACTTTGTGCTGAGAAAACCAAGAGTTTTCCTGCTCTCAGTCCTGTTTAAATCCACCTTCTTTGCCACACCGTACAGCTGCCCATGCCTGTGCTCACAAACCACAAAAGGTTTCTATTTATAAAGTGCCTTTAACCACAGGGGAAGCTGTGGTGACATTTAGCCCCGGAGCATGGACACCCCTGTGAATGAACATGGCCCCATGGCCTTGCTTCTCCACAGGATCTGCTCTGCCTGGATCCTCCAGGAGAACAGGCACTGAGGAGCATGAGGAGATGATCCCAAACCTGCTCCCCTCCATACTCCACCCAGGAGTCCTGGGCAGACACGCAGAACCCACCCCAATGCAGGATGGTGAAACCTCCCCAAAAGCAAAACTCATCACCAGTGAGATACAAGCAGACAAATGCGGCTGTCGTGGAACCTGAGTGAAAAAAGCTGATCCTGGCTTTGCAGGCCAGGATAGGTCACACTGTACATGGGTTATCTGCAGGCCAGAGAATTAAAAATCCATCCTGAATTACAGCAGAGCAGAGGCTTTGTCAGCTCTTTGCACGTGCCATGCATTCACAGTGCCCACATATCCCAGGACAGGCTTTGCAGAGGAGGAAAAGTCCCTTTCACTGGCTAGATGCTGAAAGCTGGAAAGAGAGAGGGACTTCTGGTCATTTTTATTCATTCTCTGGCAGTTTTTAAAGGTCTGAAAATGTCTCAAAGCTTTTTCAAGGCATGGAGGAAAAGAGACAATGAACGAGGAAAGGGGAAGAAACACACGAGGGAGATGTATGTTTCCATCAAGGAGCCCTCTTGTTCTACAATGGCCAGAAATGTATTTCTTGTGTTGTCTTGTTAACAGTAAAAAGACTGAGTCATTCAGCTAAATAGGAAAGATACACTGGAAATAGACTCTGGGATGGCCTGCGAGCCCCGTGCCTGGGATTCAGCAGTGACAGTGTTTCTGCCCCTGACACCAGCATTGCTGGCAACCTGCTAAAGTGCCACCCCAGGATGGCACCCTGGTGGTGCAACCACCACAGAACAGCTGAGCTATGCCTAAACTCTGTCCTGTCTCCTTGTCTCAGCTCTGCCCAAGGCCCCCACCCAAGATTTTTACCCCCAGAGAGGGCAAAATGAGAGCAAAAAGTCAGCTGGTAGCAGAAGGTTGATCCTCACCTTGCAGCAGACACACCAGAGCCAGGGCATGCAGAGCAAAGTCCTGCATGGACTATGGGACAGTTATTTATTGGGGATTTGGGCTAATATTTACTTGCAGGTTCTCACACTGGGATGCTCAGCTCAGCCATAACTCAAGGCGAGGATGGGCAGCACCAGGGAAGTTTATTGCTTCTGCTGAAAGGATACATCCATCAGAGCTAAAATGCCTCTGCATGAATCAAAGCTGAATCTCCCTCCCAGGCTGGTCATTTCATCTGCAAGGATTGACAAAACAGAAGGAATTAGCAAGAGCAAGGGCTGTGACAGGCATCAGGACACCGTTCTGAGGGAAGGAGGACACCAGGCTGAAGGCTCACACAGCTGAAAAGGCCCAGCTCTGGTTCAGGTTCTCAAACAGCAGCAAGGGCTCTGTGCCAAGCTGAGGGAATCTGCACATCTCAGACACCTCTACCTTCCCCAAGGACAGGTGCCCTGTCTGGGCTCACTCTGCACAGTCCCTGCCATGGACAGAAACACTTCCCTCTTGACATAAGGGAAATGACAGTGACAAGAAAGGCCACTTATGCTGATTTAGCAAATCCTAAGAGCACTCTGAGCCTTGTGCATGGCTGAGCTGGCTCCAGCCCTCCAGCTGTGCCCCTCTCATGCTCTCCTCCTACAGTGCAGTAAGCCACAATGAGGATTGTTTAAGGACCATCAGGACACCATTAAATCCTATGTCTAATTGACTCTAGTCTAAGGATAGGGAAGCACCAAAAGCATTAGTTGGGCTGCAAAAGCTTTACCTTGCAAGATCACTTCATTAAGGAGTTGTTGCAGCTGCGAGGCATCAATAGTTGAGCCCTGATGCAAAATAAAACACAAAGAGATGTCCGTGAGCATAAAGTTTTCTCCTGTGTCACGTTTGCCCAAAACCTTTTTTTCTCAGGCACTGTGGCAACCAAGAACCTCTGTTTATATATATCAAAGGAGCTGCAGCATCCCCTCTGGAGCATGGCAAGGCCCTCCACGCTGCCGGGCCACTCCAGGTCCTTCCCTACAGCTGCCGGGGAGTTCCAGGCACTGCCACCACCACGGGATTTGTTCTGCAGGGATGGGGAGCTGTGGATGGGCAGCACAGCAGGCTCTGTGTGAGTGGGCTAGGAGCACAGGCAGTGTTGCCCATCAGCCATCCCAGACACCCCCAGGGCACCCGGCGTGGCAGCCCTGCTGCTTTTCACCTTCACGCATTGATGTAGCCATTAACTGCGAGAGGTTCATTGTGCAGAGACTTTTGACAGCGATTTTTTTCCTCTTGACTAAGTCAAGGAGTTCTTTATAACAGTTTATTAAACCATTAAAAGCATCTCCTGTGAACACAGAGCTTGGCTCTGAAAGAGCAGGAATCAATTACTCAAACGCTGACTGATGCCTGGTTTCCAAGTGCTGAGAAGGCAAATGGAAAATGATGCTGATGAGAGGGGGGGAACTACCCAAGGCTTTCTAATTGCTTTCAGCAAATAAACAAACCAAAGCAAAAAAAAAAAAAAAAAAAAAAAAAAAAAAAAAAAAAGAAAATACACATGCAAGCCCATCACCAGCTCAACTATAAATCTCCAATATTCCACTGATATATGGCACTAGACAATCTATCCCAGCTGAATGTCCCATTTTTCTGGGGGTTTTGGCAGGTCAATCAATACCATTTTCAGGGTATCCACTTGAGAATGGAGCTACATTTCAAAAAAAAAAAAAAATTCTAAATGGATTTGTATCAACATCATAGATCAGTTTTTCTGCAAGTCCACATGTGGGTTTTTTCTGGTTTTTTTTTTCCCCACAAATATGTTTTAGAGAGGATACCTGCTTAGCGTATCTTAGGAAAAGAGTCTTATAGGAGCTGCCCTGGTTCTCTCTTGGTACTTCCTGCATTGAAAACAAAGAGCAGACATAAATAATTCAGCGACAAAACAACTGGAGGCAAAAGTCTGCGGATTCAAACAGCACTTTAGAGGGGCAGGGAATGTTCAGCACAGGTTGCAGTTTTCACACCCCCAAAATAAAGTGGACTAGGAGTGAGCAACTGCTACTGCAATGAAGGAAGAAGTATATTTTGGATGTTAGCAGCTAGTACAAGCAGGAAGGAGCAGTTCAGGGCTTAAGGAAGATGATGGAACACATCCAGGGTGGAATTCAGCGAGTCAATACATGAGTATGGAGATACAAGGCCTGATCCTTTTTGATGGACCTTGGTTGGGACCACTGCTCAGGGCGTGGGAAGATTCATGTGAACCAAGAAAACAGAGCACAAGCTGACTTTTCCTTTTTCTTGTACCTTCTCAATCCCAAGACAAGCTTGGACTATACCTGAGCAATTGCAATTCAATGGTTAAGTGATTTTTTTTTTTCAACCTTCCAGTGAAAAGATCCACCAGGCACTAAGGGGAATTATCCTTAACATTATAAAGTCTTCAGAAAAAAATCTAAGCCTGAGACTCAATGCCTTCATCTCTGTGTGAGATACTTCATACCAAAGAAGCCCAAATACCTGAACAGGAGCAGAAGCTGTGGGTACCACAATTCATCAAAGTCAAAACACTGGCTAAGGACAACAGCCAGGTAAACTGACAGCTTGTCAGTGGAAAGAGATAAAAAGTCACCACTTACACTACCCCTCTAATGGGGCTTAATTGTGTGCTGGAAAATGAATCACAAGGAAAGGACTCAGTTTTCTGTTCTCCTTCACACCTCTGGCTTCGAAGATCTGTGTCTTTGAAGGTTGTAAATAGCAGCCTCTCAGTGGCAGGGCTTTGCTGGTGGGACCAGCAGGGGCTGGTCCAGCCCTGGCAATGTGCACTGCTCACTGCAAGAAGTCAAAAAACCCATGGCAGCTGGGCTGGAGAGGACAAAATGGGGGTTGAACTAGAGATGCAGCCAGTTTCAAAGTGTGGTTTGCTTTATGTCTCTGTATCTGAAGATATTCTGGTGAAAAGCAGCAGAAATCTGATTTGAGTCTCATCCCTATGGACTCCTGTGCTTTATAGGGTACAAGCACTTAAACTGAATCATTCCCATGGGGAAGGCATGTCCAATCCCACTCACAGGAATTAAGTTTCCCTCTCTCTCCCCCATAGATATAAACTCATTTTACAGACACTGAAAGAAATTAGAATCTTTTAAGCATTCTCTGCCCTGCTATATTTGGTTTGTCAAAGTGTTAAAGATGGTGAGGCGAAAAGGACAGATGGACAGATGGACAGACTGACAAAGGGACTGTATAAGACCTGTTTCCTCAAAAATCAGGCTCTGAAATAGACATATGAGAAGAGGAAGGGCTTTGTTGTCACTCCCATCTCTCCAGAGAGGTGTCCTGCACTCCCAGCAAGGTTGCAGGGCGCCAGAGTCAAACAATGGGACAGTAGTGGGTGGTAAAGGGAGAAAAGAGCAGATGAAGAGGAGTCAGTAGAGGTGACCAAATGATCACCACCAGAACCTACACCAGTTTTCAGGCTCTTACCATTGGCAGCACTGGGCTGGTCAGGGAGTTTGAGTTCCTAGAAAAGAGTTACAAGAATCAAACTGGGAGAAAAGAGCCCTTTCCAGAGCACTGATTTGCAGCTGTGGAGGAAGGCAGGCACCACCAGCAGCACTCACCCAGCCCACAGCCCCACAGGATGCTCAGCACCCATGGCCCAGCCTGGCCCAGTTCAGACAAGGCTGCTGCACCAGTCCTGGGTCTCTCTGTGCAGACAGGCCTGAGTCTCCAGCTCCTCTGGGGCCACTGCCCTCCCCAGGCCAGCTCTGTTGGCACCAGCAGCAAAGAAAAGTAGCTTGTCTCACCCTGAACATGCCAGGACTGACCTCGCCACACAGAACATAGAGCTGCCCTGCCTCGAGCCACAGAAATTTTTCACCTCCTTTCTCTTTGCTCATCTTAACAGTCAGGAATAAAAAACAGCATCTGGGCTACTAAAAGGCAACATTTAAATGTCTGCAGACTGCCTGAAACTGGGCCAGGGTCACCATTTCTAAGACACACTTAGCAGACACATTCAGTACTTGAGTTTTGCTTTCAGTAGAAAAATTAGACAAGCCAGGTTCTATTTTTATAACATCTGTATAGGTAAGTGCTGCAAAGACCCACTGGAAGGTCATCTCCACACTTGGCTGAGCTCAGGAAGGTCTGTGAGGGTCAGAGGCTCTCCTGAAAAGCTCACTTCCAGGGCTGAGCTGTCTCACACATGACTCACTCTGCTGAAGGCAGTCCAGCCCACAGCACAGACTGCTTGTGTTTGCTTCCATAACTCAGGAGCTGCCTCAGTTGGTTCTGGGCAATTTTTGCCAGGGGCCAAAGCCTGGAAAGCAATCTCATTATTAAGATATGGGGCAGTGAGGTAAGAGCTGCAATCACATCCTCTCTAAAGCTTGCTGAGGGGAAGGCACTGCACAGTGATGCTTGCAGGTCATCTGGTGAGGCTGGGACTCAAAGCTTGCTTGCCTGGAGTAAACCACACCCAAATATAATACAATACCACCTTCACTGGCAATGTGAGCGTGTGTGTGGTCATACCTGCCTTTGCATGAACTCAGGCACATTTTTCCACTAAACTTATCTTCAAGGCTGCTCTCATGCCCACAGGGAGCTCTGCCTGTCTGTGAGGTGGCTGAGTGAAAGGGTCAAGGCCTTTCACTGCTCTTGGCTTCTCCAGGTCCCACTCTGAGCAGAATGGGACCTGATCCATCTGGCATCCAGCCAGTATAATGTAAGAAACTACTGAACAACTGCTAAGAATTAGGGAAAACAAGCTCCCCATCCTCCTTTCAGCAAAGAGAAATGTCCCTACAATCAGGGGTAGAGGACAGATCTCACAATTGTTGCTCTCTTTGTACCAAAGCTGAGACCCTTTGCAGGGTGGCTGCAGATGAGCTCCTGCCCTGCTCTGCAGTGGCCACCCTTGTGCACCTGATCCACTCAACAGGTGCTTTACACTCCTCTGTGCCTTCCCCACCCTCCAAGGATACACTAAAAGCAAATTGCCACATCAGTTATCTTGAGAGCAAATAGTTAATTCCTGGCACACTGTGGGTCTGGGGTCTTTAAGGAGTGCATATCATCTTACTCATGGTAGTCTTGATTCTTTATGAAAATTCGTAAGAGAAATTCGAATTCCTGGTCCTCTGCTGCAGCAGGAACAACAGCGTAGGTTCCTGGGCTCAGGACCAAGTAGCTGGTCACATCTCGAATCTGGAGAAAGGTTTGCTTCAGAACTCTGGAGTTCTCCTGAAAGAAAAATACAGCTGGCTATCTTCCTGTTAGGAGCCAAAGTAAATCAGACAGCGTGCTCACAGCAGCCTGCCATCCCCACTCCTCTGAACACACACTGCATCTGTCACGCCTCCACCTCCCCCGTGGCCTGAAAAGCCCAGCCAGGGGACAGGCTTTTCTCAAGGACATATCAAAGTTGGTTAAAGGTGCAGAAACTGAAAGAAACAGAAGCCAAAATGAACTTAAGGAGATTTGAAGAGAACTTCAATTAACATTAAGCAGGGTTCACGAAGGAATCAAGGATGAATGCTATTACTAAAAAATTCCCTGAGATCTTCTGTGACTCAAAGAGGTCAGAGAGCCCTCTAAGCGTGTCACCCAGATGACAATGCTTCAAGAATTCCAATCCAAACTAGCAAGTGTCACAAGAAAACTGAGTATTCTGATCTTTCATCTGTTATTCCAGTATTTTTTTGCTGAGATGAAACAAATATAATGCAACAGCTATTACTATGATGACATGTAAAGATAGCATAATAAAAAACCCTTCCTTAACATATTCCCCAAAATATATCAGCGTGTATAAATTCCATTTAGAATGGTTATACAGCGTGGCAGAGTTATTTATGAGCCATGCCTTTGGGAGACAATAACATAAAACTGCTATTTTGGAAGGAAAAAAAAAGAAGAGGATGACTAGTGTTAGAGAGGGCTGGGAGGTACACAGACTGCCAAGTATTATGGGTCAGATCTTGAGCAGATAGAAATAGGCAGTGCTGCAAAGAAATAAATGGTGTAATACTTTTCCCCCCACTTTTGAGCCTTATTCCACATTCCTTCTGGTAAAAAGCAGAAGCAGATTAATATCTCAATGGAATCAAAAATGGTGTGAGATAAGAATCAGCCTCTATACATTTCTCAGCTCTATCACACAACATTAAACTTCCCTCACAGCCATGTATTAGTGTTCCACGTCTATATTTAATCAAAGGCTTCCTAGAGCTATCAGATACGTCCATTCTGCTTTGCATCCTTGCCTGCACTGCATTCTCCCCTCATCCTGCCAAGGGATAATGCTCCTTTTACTTCACAGCAACAATTTGATGCATCTCAAAAGGTACCGAACAACGGATGCTGCTGCTGCTCATGAATCACAGCAGAGAAAGCAGATCTGGGAGGAAGAGTGAAGCCACATGAATCTTGCCAACTGCACCCTCCTTGTGCAAAGAAACCCCTTTTAAACTTTTACCCAAAGGTGTTCTGACTGCTCTCAGGCACTGAGGCTGAACACTGGGACATAAACTGAGGGAATAGCACTCACATCCAGTCTGGTTTTAGCTCCTGGGCTTGGCTTTTGCTGCTACCAGGACAGGAACACCACGCTGGCTGTGAGGAGCTGGTAGGACAGCTCTCACATTAAAATACTTAGTGTGTGTCCATGAGGGAATGTTTCCTGTAGAATCCTCTGTATGAATGTGCACCAATATCATTATATTGATAAAATATATGATGTGGTGTGACAGAGCAGCCTAACTGCTCCCTTGCCCTCACTGCCCAGGTGCTCTGCAGTGATCCTGATGCCTTCAGCAATGCTCTGTCCTGGCCCTGCCCTCCAGCTCTTGTGCAGGAGGTCACTCATAAGGCCAGAAACCCAAGTGGCCTGAGCCCAAAGGGAGCCTGAGGTGAGCTATGGGCTGGCAGCCCACAGAGGGCATGTCATCTAGACTGGACAAACTCATTGAGGTTCATCCATCCTTGATCCATTCATACCAAGAGAGAGAAAACACAACTGAGCATCAACTGGAGGGGAAGAAAAATTTTAAATATAAAGCAAGAATAGAGAAAATCAGTTTCCTAGTCTGCTTCCTGATTAAATAACCCCTTTTTTGAGGGAACCAAGACCTATATCATCACCTCCCAGTGAAGGTCACACCTGTTAAAATGGGTAACTAATCAAGGTGGACGTGCATCGTGCAAGAGCACACAGAGACCTCCATGTCTGGTGACTTTTGGGGATGCTGGAAGGAGCAATTCCCCTTTCACCAGGAGCAGCAGCTCTTTCTGAGTGGCACAGCTGGCCCAATGGAGTGCTGCAAGGCTTGATACCTGCGCAGGACAGAGGACATCCTCCCACAGGGATAGTGAGCTCCACTTGCTGGAGGGATGCCCTTTTAATGACATCTTTTATTTCTCAGACACACTTTTTTTTATGAGCTACAAAGCCATGCTCTTCCTTTATGAGGAGCTGTTAAACTTATGGCATCAATTATTTAAAGTCTGGCACTAGGGCAAACCTCTCCAGTAATGAGGAGAATGAGGAGAAATTAGGGTTATAGCAATCCCTGCTTCCTTTTTAGCCTTTGGGTTTGGAACAATAGCCTCCCACAGTCACCAGCCAACAACAAAAATACTTTGGGAAAGGCTAGCATCCATCCACACTAGCAACTGTGCTTTCAGTGAGCGTGGTAATGCTCTGAGAACAGCTTGAAAAGGCACCTCTCTGGACAGTCACCAAGAAAAAAACCCCAGAGAAATTGGAGTGGAGGTCCCAGGTGTCTGAGTGGATTTCCTTTACACTGTTAGAGCAAAGGCTCTAATGTGTTTTGTAAAGGTTTCTACACAGCTTTTCAGATAGAAAACAGGAGGATGAGTAAGACAGGCCCACTTTGGGGAACAAGAGACAATCTGCTTCCCTGCCATACCTGGAGTGCTGCTCGAGGGCTGTGGCTAGTGCTGGCTGTGATACCTTGTGCCCAGCTAGCACGGCATGTCACCAGTACTGCTGGGACAGAGGACATTGCCCTGGCACACCTCCTAACCCAGGGACTTCCTCAGTCTCCCAGGGCTATTCTGGGATGCTACAGAACTAAAAGTGCCACCTTTTCCTTAAGACATGAATAAAAGAAACTAAGCCTGCTTAACTCGACTTTTACTCTGAGTTTCTACAATAGAAGGCACCCAGAAATTCACAGCACATACTGACTTTTTAACAAGCCAATAGGCAATTCAGTCTTGCATTCCCACATACATGTAAAATAAACCACACAGAGAACAACAGTGCATCCATGATATCTGATTGTGCTTACCGTGGTGATGAAAAAGCCAATCCTCAGGTTTTTTTTATCCTGCACATGCTCAGCGTGTTTTTGCATGAGTGAAATTGCTACATTACAGATTTTTGGGTTGTGATCGAGCACTTTGAAAAAATACTGAGGGTTTGTAGAAGCTGCACCTGCTGAGAAAGTGTTAATAGGTTAACAGTAGGCTCAGAGATGTTCCAGCAGTAGCCAGTTGTGTAAGATCTTGCTTGTGTTGACCCAGAGGAGCAGGCAGTCACTGCTCCAAGATCCTTCAATTACAACAGAGCACTGTGGTCTCCACACTAGCACTAGGAGTTGAGGCATCTGGAGGTAAACTAATTGCACATTTATCATTTCAGAAATCTCTGGCAAAGTCACGGAAGTCGTGTGGAGTTCTCAACCCCCCCTACATCTGCTTCACCAACATGGCACACTTTCCCAGCAGCAGAAAAGCAGTGGCTCTTAATCAGGCACCTGACCCAGAGGCTGAGCTGAAAAGGACTGTGGCTTTGAGGTGGTAAACACACAGGAAAGGACAAAACAGTGCAAAGCTATCCTCTTTTTCCCTGCTGCTAATGTTTGTGATGGACAGACAGAATGTCGAGCACCAGAGGGAAATAGCTGCTTCTTGGCCAAGGCTTTGGTTAACAGGAAGCATTCCTGGTTGAAAAAAAAAAGCAATGAACTGCCCTAAGTGGGAAAAAAGGACTGAGATGGCAGCAGAGTAGAATTTAAGCCAGATCCCTGTTTTGGGTGGCCTTGAAAGTTGCAAATTTGAAGGATTGTACTTGGACAGGGACTTGAGCGTTGTTGGGAAACACAGCTCCAAGGAAAATGGCTCTGCCTGCACACTCTCAGTTCAGGGCCTTCTCTGGAGCTTGGCACCCCCCATCTTTCCATTTTGTAGCCCCTTGCCTACAAGAAGCCCCTGCACCTCCTTGCTCAGTCCCAGTGACTGTGGTGTGCAGCAGCACAGGCATTGCTTTGTTATCACCCCTTGAGACCTGGTGATCAGGTTAGGAGCAGGAGCCTGGAATCTGTAAGCCAAAACCTGGCTGCTGCTAAGTCAAGGATCATCATTTGAGAAAAAAAGAAGCCTCTTCACTGATCAGATACTACCATCCTAGATTAAAAATACAAAACCCAAACACTGATGCAGCTGTAAAAAAAAAAAAGTGAGATGAGATAAGTAAAAATGTAAAAATATACTACTACTGATTGGAGCTTACAATGCCAGCAGAGTTCTTGCACAGGCAGTAAAACCACTGGTCTTATCAGCCCAAAAAGATCTTTTTACCTTAAAAAATAGAGCTTCGTAGCGCAATATTTTAATTCCATTTCAATTTAATTTCAGAGTACTTTTTGCTCTGTAAAATCAACAGCATATTTGCCAGACCAGACTTTCTGGTGAGGTGCCCAGTAACACCTACTGCACCTGGCTGAAAGGAGATATACAAGCTCATTTTGACTTAAGGAGTCCAGGGTTCCTAAATCACGAGTCTCCCGTTTTAACTCAGCAGCCAGTGCTGTTGCTTTGTTTCTGCCTGTTTAGCTGATAAGTGCTGCAATGGGAAAAGGCAGGCATTAACACCTGGCAATCAATACTTGTGCAATTCGGTGCTCAGAGTGAATGTTTCACATCAGTGGAGAGGAGGAGACAACCGGGAGAGTGCAGTGAGCATCCATTACCCTGGGAATAGCGGTTCCTCCTGGTGGGAAGGCCCGGGCTCCACAGGTTGGTGTAGCTGTTCAGGGACCACGTTGTTGTGCAGTGCTCATCTCCAAAGTCCAGGAATGTTGGGGTGTTGTTACATATATACAGCCATGAAAACTGCTCCTGGAAGTTCTTACAGGACATCCTGCAGAGAAGGAGGGAAGTCTCATCGTTCAGTTTAAGACAGAAGGGCATTGCCAGCAGGTCAGGGAGGGAATCCTGGCTCTCTGCTCAGCCCTGGTGAGGCACATCTGGAGACCTGTGCCCAGTTCTGGGATCCTCAGGACAAGAGAGACGTGGAGCTGCTGGAGCAGGTCCAGTGGAGGGCTATGAAGATGATCAAGGGCCTGGAGCTTCTCCCTTCTGAGGAAAGGAGCTGGGCCTGTTCTGCCTTGAGAGGGAACCTCATCAATGTCAGTATCTGAAGGAAGGGTGTCAGAGGTTGGACCAGGCTCTGCTCGGTGATGCCAAGCAATAGGACAAGAGGGAATGGGCAGAAACTGATGTACAGGAAGTTCCACCTGAATTTGAGGAAGAATTTCTTTACTGTGCAACTGACCACACACTGGAACATGTTGCCCAGAGAGGGTGTGGAGTCTCCCTCACTGGAGTATTCCACAACCATCTTATCACAATCCTGTGCCACATGCTGTGGGATGACCCTGCTTGGGCAGGAGGCTGGACCAGGTGACCCACTGTGGTGCCTGACCCACTCTGTGATTCTGTGAAGACACCAGTTAGGTATCCACATTCACCCCATGTCTTTAAAAAGGGAGATTGCTGAGAGCACTGCAGGCACCTGCAGCTCTCCTGGCTGCCACCTTGCAGAAGAGCTCAGCTCTCAATGCATTTTGGGCTGCCCTAACTGCCCCTAATGCCCCAGGGTAAACCACAGGGCACGTTCAGGGGTGTCTTGCTGCAGCCCTGCCATCTCCAGCACACCTCTGCCACTGTCCCTTGCCCTTGTACCTCCACAGCGTTCTGTCCCACGCTCGTGCTTCACTCAAGCCTCATGTGTGTGTGTCATACCCACCTGCAGTTGCCTTGCTTTCCCCAGAGCCCCACAGGGCACGTGTGCACTTTCTGAATAATCAGTTTTTCTGAGGGGCAGCCCACGCATGGCTAAGCTGTGTCTGGGAGCAATCAGAGGCAATGAAAAACCACAAGCACCTGCAGAGCAGTCAAGTGCACAAGCTCAGTGACCTGCTTAGCCAGCTGTCCCCTTCAAGCATCTGTCAGTCCAAGGTTCAAACTACACACTTCATGAGGAGAGGTGGTGTGACAAAATGACCGGGTCTCAGAGGGCTGGATTTTTACTTCTCTCACTTTTCTTTTTTTTTTTTTTTTTCATCAGCCTGTCACATAATCTTGGCCAACTCCATTTTTTCAAGTCCTGTTTCCACTGACACCACAGGGTCAGGACAGTCTCCAATTTGCTATTTGCACACAGCTAACACAGGGTGCCTTGAGCCACCACCAAGAACAGAGAACTGCCCAAATTACTTTTTCCATAATGAAGGCAAATAGAAAACCCAGTAGACAAAGGATCAATAGGGAAATACCAGAATTCTCCATCATCCTTATTTCTGAGGAGGGCTTCTCTGTATTTAGGCTCAACATGGTCCCATTGAGGAGAGCTGCAAAAAAGAACAAATCAACAAGATGTGAGGCACAATTTTTCATCTTTGGCTGATTCCTCTAACCAGCCCATCAGGCCATGAGGGATCAGGAGGGGTGAACAAACTGCACATTGGAAACAGGACTGTGGGTGACACCTTCACAGCCAAGGCCAACAAATGAAACTCTGTGCTTTGCTGTCCCTGATCTGCCCAGCCTGGGGTGGGGAATCCTCCCCACTGTCCCGGTCACCTGTCCCCACGCTGGAGAGGTTAGTGAGGCACCAAGCCACAGAACTCTGAAGCACTGATATTCCACTGACATGTGGAGAGCACATTACCTGGTCAATGTGTTTCCAAGCAGCATGTTTATAATTAAGTGATAATTGTACTTTCTGCAGCATTTAAGATAAATAAACAGCACGTGAATCAATAATTTATTGATCTGTGCAGCTTACCTGTGAACGTGCTGCTGACATTTCAATTACACTTAGGACTGTAGTCCACCCTTCCAAAAGGATGGGAGGATGCTGCCTGAGCAGAGAGCTGTTATCCCAGCCCTAGACACATCCACACAACCCACCAACCCTTCCAGATGCAACACTCCAGCCTGACTTTTCTCAGCAGAGTGCTTGTGTGTGGTCCTAGCAACAGGGAGGGGTGGGAAGCTATTAAATAACCTAAGAGTGGCACAAGAACATCTCTCTAATCATGGAAACACTGATGCAATTTCAAAAGGAAAACTAAGATCTATTTATTTATAAAACACTGTTGCAACCTATATAATTCCTTTCTTTAGGAAAGAGATGTTAGATTATCCACAAAGGCAGCAAAGTGGTCCTTGCATCCCCAAAGCTGCATGAAGGATCCAAAAGATTAGTTCAAGCCATTCCCTGGCACTTTGCCTCTGGAATAACCAAGGAGCCTTTCTGTCCCTCTGTGTTCAGTGCTGCCCTGCTCCATGGACTCGTCTAACCATCCTCTTCCCAGAGTCAGACTCATGGGAGCAGAAGAAAGAGGAGGAAGGTGGATGTGTGATTTCTGCAGGAGAATTCAATAGAAGCAGCCAGCCAGCATCTGAGGACATGGTCAGAGCTTACTCCAGGAAATAAGAGCTCTTTCATCCATGACTTCTGTAGAATTATGCATTGGGTAAAATGCATACACACAGACAAGAAGGGACACCTGAGCCTAGCAAGGCTGCATTAGTTTTCCCTGGATTGGATTTCTGCAGGCAGTTGCTGTACAGATGGAAATAATGCTCATAATTAACTGATTTGGAAATATCTGTTTTGCTAAAATGGGTACAGGACAGAGGTTCTTATAAAAGATTGATTCACTATTACATTAAAGCTTTAAGACCCTACTTATCACTCCAGGGCCCCTTCCACTCCCCATGGCCCCACGGATTCCAGATCCTGATGATATGTTTCCAGCCGTTCTTGTAGGGGATCTGTAAAGAGGAAAGAAAAACAAACTCAGCCACAGCTTTTCACAATTGTGATATTCAGTGAAGAGAAGGGTAACAAAATGGAACTTCCTCTACACCTTAGAGACCAGATTTAACCTCTGATCTCATTTTCCCAGCAGTGAAAAATCAGTGCCTTCTGCTACACTGCAAAGGAATGATGTGTGAGAGAAAACCCATTTTGCTTTCCTGAGGACAGTGAATAGCTGACACAGAGAGAAGCAGCAGCATTCCTGTCACACTGCATGAATTCAACAGCCTTGGGAAATTCCAGTGCCTAATTCTGCACATCTGATGCTGTGAGTCAGCAAAGGCAGGGACTTTGAGGAATGAGGTCACCAGACTGCCTGGAGTGAAAGCCAACAGTCAGCACAGAGAGCAGATGATGAGCAGAATCTGTGGGGCTGTATCTACACTGCTGTGGTTTGCAGCAGCTGGGGGTTCTGCTGCTTTCCTCCTTTTGCTGCCACTGATTTAAGTCAGAAGCAATTAACTTTTACCAGTGAAGTCAAAACGGTGGAAGTGGAAAGGAGAAGCAAACCTTTGTTTTCTGGCTCTCCCTATGCACACTGGCAGTGTTGGAAACAATACCATGGCAGTCTCTTCCCAGGCAAAGTCCCAGCCTCTAATCATTCCCCCTCAGGACAGCCCCTTGGAAGTCTTGGCACTTCATGAAGTGGGGCAAAGACTGTTTCTCCTCTCTCACACACCAGGAGCAACAGGAGGCTGGAACAGCCTGCTTCTCCTCCAGCAGAATTGGGCACCCTTCTACCCCTGCCCTGCAAAGAGACAGCTGGGGCCTCCTCTGGAGCTTGGCAACTCCCTTCTTTCCATTTTGTAGCCCCTTGCCTCCAAAAAACAGCATGCTGGCTGTGATGATAGCACCAAGCATGCCATGGCACAAGAAAACCAGCACAGAGAGGGGGATAAGGGAGAAAGTAGCTTAGGGAAAGCAACATCCCCTTTCTAAGGTACTTTTGGTTCCAAGATTCAAAGGTTTTGTAGCTATCTTGCTTGACAGCATAGCTATTGTTTGGTTTCTTTCTTCACTGTTAACTCTCCCTGTGTGCACTACAGCTTACTGGGCTAAGCCATGTTCTGACTTCTGGCTGTAAAAAATCCTTAATTTCTTTTGATCCATGTGATAAATGGGTTCTCAGATCATCAATATTAATATTCAGCCAGGAGCAGTTCTGCATGAGTACAACAGCTTTAAAAGATGGAGAAATGCTGTTCTTGAACCAGCGATTTACTTTTCACACAGTGATTTTTGGCAGCTTGTGATTGATCTGAACAAATGTAGATTTGCATCATATGACAAATCCCACAATTTCAGCCAGTGCTTCTACTTGCATTTGAAACACAAAAGCACATTTTTAAAGAGTCAGCATGGAATGAAAATCTCCAGAAATGTTGTATTTGACACACTGGTATTGTATTGTATTTGGGACACACTGCTGAAGTGTCCCAAAACAAAAGTAAATTTCAGTTGCATTTTCCATTAGAAAACAACATGGATTCGGATATCCTCCCTCTTTCTGTTGTGCCAGAGTCCTTCCATCTCTTGAAATTTGAAATATGTGCTTTCAACAATCCCCCCTGAGTGTGGAGCTAATTCACATCACTCTGACTGGAACAGCAGCACAGCTGCCCTGTAGAGGATCATCAGTACAAGACCTGCAGGCAGGAACAAGTCCCTGACCTTACCTTCACAGCTCCTGTGACGGTGTAGGCATGGCCCTGTACAATGCCATTCCTCAGCTCTATGTTCCTCCTTGACTGCAGAAGGGAGAAAGCACAGCTTTTAGCTCCTGCCACACCACAAAGACACCACCACCAGCTCCCAGGACTGTCATTGCCACGGCACTAAACAAAGCCTCGGGTCTGACCACAGCAGTTCCTCAGAGATGTTCCTCCAGGAATGTGGCTGTTCCCACTGCAGCCATAAGCAAGCCAGGAAATTTAACAAAATTGCAAAGTGTAGATCTGTAGGTGTACATATCTACACTTCTTTGCAAGTCCTTCCACGGTGCAGAGCTGCTGCAACTGCAGAACGACCTGGACTGGGTGACTTGCAGTCAGACTGAGGGACTGCAGAATTTCCCTGCCCCTCACAGCCAGGTCAGCCACCTGAGCTGAGGGAATAGTCCTTGGCTTGTTATCAGCAGCCAAGCTTCCTGTCCTGAGGAGGCAGGCACCGCAGGAGCAGTGTCACACACTTCACAGTCACATGTCACATGCTGTAGGGGAAGCCTTGGAGACATTTTATACTTGCCGAATATCACAAAGCCTTTTGCAACTGCCCAGCATTAATACCAGTAAGCCTGCAAGCCACAATGAGAGAATTGCATCCTTTCACAGAAGAGAGGTGTGTTTTGGCCTTGCCAGAGTTGATCACAAAGTTAGGAGGCTGAAATCAGGCCTGCTGGAAGAGGACACCACTCTGCTGCAGTGGAATTAGCCAGGAGAGAAGCTACAGCCCCCTCTGGGACAGAGCAATCCATCTACATCTGCCCAAATGCCTTTACAGTCCTTACCAAATAATCTTATCTACGTTCTGCTGCCAAGGTCCCTTGGGGCATCCATAAACTGTAACTATTTTACAGAGTGATTATGGGTTTCCTTTTCCCCTCCAAAGAGCAGCCTTTGTGCAAACACAGTGAACCAAGAGAGGCATGTGACCAGCCCTGTGACTCACCTGGACTGAGGTGCTGCACCCCATGAGACACTGAGATTTGTCAGCTGCTTTCAGGATCTCCTCCAGATCGGGAGGTGGATCCTTCAATGAAAACTGCACTTGGATTCCACCTGTGAAGTCTACTAAAGCATCTGAAAGGTAGCCTCCATTCAAGTTCTGGTAGGAGCCCTGCAGCCTATGGAAAAATGTTAAAATATATTAAAAAAAAAAAAAAAAGTAAGAAAAGAGAGAGAAGTTAATTAGTCCTTACACTGTTTTCATAAACAATATACAGTGCTTGCTTTAAAAATGAACGTGTGCATTGAGGTGGTGAGCACAGGGGAGCCCGGGCTGTGCAGACATTGTGGCCAGGTAATGAAAGGAAACGTGATCGAAATACTTGGCCAGGCACAACACGCCCTGTGGAAGGAAGGAGACAAAGGGGGAGCTTTTGCTATGCCTTCATCCCCATCTGAGGTAGCTGTCCAGAGCCATTCACAGACAGTGGAAAATAATAAGGTGCATCTCAGGACAACACAGGAATTTTTGGGAGATGAGCTGCATCTCATCTTGAAGCATCCAGTTTCTTTTTTCTGAACAGGAAGGGAGCCAAGGATGACTAGTTCAAATGGATGTTTCAGGTCAAATGGAGCTGAACTGTTAGATTCTACATCCTACTTATACAGGACTCTTCACAAAAATGGGCAGTATTCCTTTTGCAAATGAGAAAAAGGAAAAGAGAGGTGAAGGTATTTACCCATGCTTCCAGGGCAAGGCAGAAATGAGTTCTCAGCACTGTTCCCAGTTCACTCTGCTAGAGCACAATAATAGGATAATAATTTAATATTGCCAACACAGTCCTTGTTGTTTTTATCGTGTGGTTTTTATTGAGACAGCAAATAAGCTGGAACATGCTGTACTTAGAGCAGGTAGAGCATGCTGTTAAACCCCACCATACACACTGTATTTAATGAATGTAATCAAATGAAGTCTGCAGCTAATTGTATTTTGAAGAGTTGTCCTTGTCCTACACTGATGAAAAGAATTTGTCTTGGGCATTGGGGAATAATTTCTCCAATGGGAATCTCATAAACAGCATTGCTTGCAACTTTAATTTAATAGAGGTTTGGTATGCATTGTAATTAAAATCTTATGCAGCAAATTGATACTGAATCCTGAGTCAACTTTTCTGAGATATCTCAGGGCAAAATGCATCCTCTTCCCGAGTCGCTCTCATGCTGCTTTAACATTTGCTTATTCCTGACCAAATCTGCCAAAATTATTATCTCTTTTCTTCATCTCCTCTTCACTGCAGTGCAAATGCTACACCAGCTTCAGGTACCAAGTTCCAGCCCTTCATATCACCCCTAACACAGGACTTTTTCTTCAGCATTTTTAATAATGGGAAATGTGCAAATGCTAAGGGGCCACAATTCGATCCCTTCTCTCTCCAGAGGATTTTAAAAAATTGTTATCTTTTTATTAGGCATTATTTACCCTGCCTACTCTGGGGACCTCAGCTTGGAGTCAGAGCACTCTGTGAAGTGAGAGCTGATCAGAGAGTCCTAGGAGTGTCTGTGTTGTGCCTGGGCACGTTCTTCAGTCATGCTTCCTCTCATTGCCTGCTCCAAATACCCACATGATCTCTGATTAGTGACTGTAAACACAGGCAATCTGTGCTTGGACTCTGTAGTCTTAAACAGAGGACAGCACAGAAAGGAAAACAGAGACAAAGAAGTTTCCCTGAAAGCGTGAGGACATTCCAGGCCCTTTTGTGTCACCATTGCCCTGCTCATTTTGCTTCTCAGGCATTAACATCCCAGAGCTGAACTGGGTAGATTTAGGGCTGGCTGCCTTTAGGGCTGGGTAGAGTTAGGTCTAACCCAAGGCCAACATCTCCAGTTTATGTTGGCCCTATGTTTGCTGCAGCCAACATAAGCAGAGAACCACACAGGCATCTGTCAGCCTGAACTCCTTCCTGTGTGCTTTGCACAAGGCAGAGGGTGAAACCACCCACAGAAAGCATTCAGCACTGGGTGGAAGAACAGACCAGGTGTATTTACTTGGCATATGCTTTTTCCAGCAAGGATGGCCAGAATTCATTTGAAGTTCGGGGGTGTACAGACAGGTATCTTCCATTTAGGAATGGCAGCCGGTCATCTATCACTACATCCACCCATTCTCCATATTGCCAGAACTGGAAATAAATAAAATAAAAATGTATTTTAAAAAGAGAGAGAGAAAATAAAATAACGAGCCTCTTTTAAGCACTAATGTCCATGAAAAGAAAAATCCTCCTGAACTAGCACAGGAATTAATCTAAAGCATGGATATGTGCAAATTCTCTCCTGAACTGCCTCAGGCTAATGGTCCCCATTGTTAAACAAGCCACCAACTGGCTGGATTTCCCAGTGGCAGGGAAAGTCCTTGGGGAGTATAGCCAGTCCTGCAATCAGTGGGAGGAGAGATTCAACACGGGGAGTATGCTAATACTCTTGGGCAACAGCAAGATTGCAAGAAGATAAAGAATGATCAGCAGGTGGATTCCATGAGCCTCACTCCTCAGCCACACTTGGATTTTTCCCCACAGTGCAGCTCTTGGCCAGAGAGGCTTTGTCAAGATCCAGCCTCTAAATTTCCTTTCCTCTGTGTTTCAATTAAGACTCTGACACGCTGTCATGGATGGAGACAGTGTAGTGACTAAAGACTGTTTTGAGGTGTTATCCATCTCCTTGATGGATGAGAAGGACACAGGCAGTCTCTCCAGCATGTGGACAGAGCAGGTGTTTCTCCAGCTGATCCAGCTGATGAAACTTTTCAAGGGAAAAGACAGGAGTAGAGATCTGCGGGGATGAACTAAAGGAGCCATTTCCAGAGTCATTAGCAGATTAATGTAGCTTAGCATGATTTGAAATCATAAGAGGCCAAGCTCTTATTTGCAGTAATGCTAAGGACTCTAGTGGAAGTATGCCAGCAATAGATTTAGTCTAGCATGATTTTATTTCAACAGCTTCGGTCAATGAAAAACCCCAAAATGAGCTGTTCTGCTAGAAAAGCACAAGACCAGATCTGCCCAGCAGCAAAGCAGCTTTCAGACTGCTCAGCTGAAAGCAGGTCTGATCCTACTCACATTTCTGCCTCACCCAGGCCTCTCTCTTCCTACACTAGTGGTGGCAGGAGGCAGCAGGGTTAGAACCTCTAACTTGAGCTCCAGGAGAGATTTGGGGCTTCTGCTTGATTTTGGCTTGAGGAAAAGCCTTCCACTGGCTGTCCTCTGCCTGAAGAAGAGACAGGCAAAAGGACTGTCCAAAAGGAGGTGTCCTTTCAGTCACCTAAGGAGCCCTTCTGCCACCAGCCAACACCTAGGAGCAGGTCTGAATGGAGAGAAGGTGTGACATCCAGCCACGCCTCCCCCCAGTGCTTCATGTGCAATCACAACAGGTAAATAAGGAGAACATACAGGACTTGCTGTGGGAATTAATGCAGTCCAAACCCACTGAGTGATGTTTTTCCAAAAGTCAAGCTCCTTGGCCGTGTTTGGTAGGGAGCTCAAGTTTGGAGGCTGTCTGAAAGCAGCACTGTGTTTTTCTTCAGCTGGATGAAGACAGCTGCTTTGTCCTGTCTGCCACAGACCATCAGATGGTGGTCTCATCTGAGCTCACAAGGACAGGAAAAGCCACAGAGGGAAGAAGAAACCTCATGGGAAATCCTGGAGTGCTCTGGAAGTACAAGAGTGGTACAGGAGAAACCATTCTCCTGCTTTCAGAGGGGTTCACTTTTTGGCTTGAGTCTGTCTTCATGGAATTTCTTTATATCCCTTTATGGGTTTTAAGTACTGCAGCTGTGAATGTGGTAGTAAATAAAACTAAGAATTGCTATTTAGGCAGGATGCAAAGAGGGAAGTTCTTTGCCTCCACATTTAGAATAAGCCTTTTAAATCGGGACTTTATTTTCCTGGGCTTAAGAGAAGGAAAAAGAAATAGACAGTCCCAAGATGACAACAACACATCTAGGATCCTGATGGTCAAAGGAGGAATGCTGGGTGGTTGTTTTGCCTCCTTTTTTCCTTCCTGGACAGGGATCTTAGAAAAATCCAGTTCTGAAATCGAGTAAGGAGAAAATCGCATGTCTATCAACTATCAACTAACACCAACCTTTTGTATGGTGCTAAAAAGCACTTTTTGGATGTTTCCTGGAACTGAGGTCTTGACCATTTATGGTCTTTAAAGATTTCATCTGTTTCTTCCTGAGAGCAGGGACATTAACACCCAGGGCAGATCCCTCCAGTTGTGAGTTGATGCACTGTGCAATAACCCCCTGTAGTCCCCTGGAGAACACTTCTGGTTTTTCCCAAGCTGAGGTGCTGCTCCTCACTGTCACAAGGAGTGACACACTCTGCCTCATAGGCACCACATCTTCTGTGGCACAGAAAGGGATTCCTATACAAACATGGGACTAACTTAATCCCTGGGGAAATAACATCACTGTAATTGTTCCCTAGATAAAAACATTGCCCATCTTAACTACAGCTGATGAAGTGCTTAACACCCTTGACTCCTGCAGCTGAACAGCTCGTGCTGCACAGGAACACTGGAGCAGCCCCTTGTACTCCTGAGAGGCAAGATGCTCAGTTACAAAATGGTGGGGAAAAAAGTTATAAGCTAAAATTTTTCTATTAGCATATGATATGCCTTGTTTGTGATTCTTTACTGAACTGAGGACTGGTTGCTTAGCCTGTGGATGGCAGTAAAATATCTTTGATGGAATAATTGAAAGGCATTGCAGAGAAGCATTTCCATTCAGAAGAGCTTTCTCAGGGGTTTATTGCTCAAGGAAAGCCAGAAACAGTTGCATTGATTTGCAGATGAGATGACAGGGAAAACATTTTCAAATACTGTAAGGTATTTATACTGCTTAAGATTTAAGGATTGCACCTAACTAATCTTTTCAAAGCTCCCATGAAAGACAATCTAGCTTGCATCCTTTTAATGTGTTTTAAGCAGACTGGTGTCCCTTCAGCTGGTTTATCTCACACAGTGTGGCAGTGTATGCTGGAAATGGGCCAAGATAGAAACATCTGGTATTCTAAGGAGCAAAGGAACAGAGCAAAATTTAGACTGTCCACAAGATAATCCTCCTGGTGCTGCTCTGCAGGAGCCTAGGAGGTCAAAGAAGTCCCACTGCCAGAGCTCTTTGTTTGGTGCTGAACTGCATAAAACAAAAGAGATTTGTGAAATAGGGGGGATGAGGAACGGCTGAGTTTATCCAGATTTTCTCCACATCCAGTTTAGCTTCTGGAGTTTAATGGTGCTGCAAGCTCTTCTAATCCCACCAGATATTTGTTTGACTCAGACACAAGCAAGCAGAGCCTGCCAGTTGCTACCCGAGTCACCCTCCTGGGAGATTCAGACAATTTTAGGAGTTGGTAGAAAGTGGGATTTACAAAAAGCCTTGTTCCTCTCTCTGAAACAAATCTCTTTTCAAAATATCAAAAGCCTGTTCCTCTGTCTCCAAGGATTTGTAATTTC
>VYZP01031432.1:12421-24119 GCA_013400635.1 Hypocryptadius cinnamomeus | reverse complement strand
CCCGTTCTGCCCCGGCTCCGCGCCCGTCTTTCCCCGGCTCCCCTTCCGTGCCTTCCCCTCTCCTCCGCCTCTCCTGTCCCGGCTCCGCGCCGGCCGGCCCCGCATCGCTCCCGGGAGGCGGCTGCACCAGCCGGGAGCCCCCGTTTAAACACACCGCAATTATCTAAAGCCTAATCTGACCGCTCTGTGTCGGTTCATGACTCTGCGGTAATTAGCTGTGCTGCACGAAGCGCTGCGGGCCGAGAGTTAGAGATCAGCAGCCTGTCCCTGTCCCTGCGCCTTCAGCCAGTGGCACAGCTGAGTGCGACCAGAAGTAAAGCAGCAGGTGAATAATACCGAAAATACGAATTTCAGTTTAGAATTACCCGAAAAACAAAGGGAAATACAGCGAGGGAAACGGAAACCTATGCAATTTGCACATAATGATAGCAAAGATACAAACTGTGATATTGGAATGTGAGGAAAACAACCCAAATTCATCTAAAAATATGACACTGATCATTTTCAAGATGCACACTATGTGAAATACAAGATGCCGAAGTGGTTTACTAAGCTATGCATTCAGGTGCAACGCCATAAATAAATACTAAAACCACAGGCAAAAATAATATTTTAAAAATCCCTAGAAAATGAAAGCTAAATTTGAAATGTGTTTAAGTATTTAATCGAGACATACATAAATTAACATATTTTAAATAACACCAAGAAGAAAACTAAAAGATATCTTCCCGGAACACAGGGAAAACCCCCAACAATAATAGGTAGCACATAAAAAATGAGTAACAGATGGACCAACTGGAGGATTGTGCTTAATGTAATTAACATTAGCACTTACTGGTAACGGTTAATGGTCCTATACCATCACACCTCCCAAAACAAAGCCTGATCAGGGACGCATCAAAAGACATGAAGTGAACCTGAGGCACAAGTGCCATTTAGATCGTGTTGAAGACATTTTCATCAATCTTCACGAGAAGTAACAGCTATTGGAAAGAAAGACGTGAGCAAGTTTCCATCTTGTATTCTCTACATTTTCTTAAATAACTAGACTTTTACCCAAAAATATTATAGATGGCTAATTTCTTCTCGTGTCTGTGCTGCTAAATCTGAAAGATTTACATCTCTTCAGCTGTCATTCAATAGTGGGAACCTATCTGAAAGCACTGTTCTGCATTTTAAGACAGGATTATGAATTTACTGAAATTCTTCAAGAATCCAAAGAAATATTTAGTATATACCAGATAAGTGTTTAAAATGTGAAAAGGTAGAAAACCCTTTGAATTTTTCATTAAAGTTTGAAAGAAGTTTCCACATGAAGTTGCTAAAGTGCCTTTTTTCCAGTCACAATTATAGTTCTATTCAAAATAACTTTGAATGAACTGATTGTTTATTCAGAAAACAGGTGTCATGAATAATAATTATATGAGGAAAAACCCCTTTTTGCTGATAAGATCTTGCATTTGAAAGCTTATCAGTGTTGTAGGACTTGAGAAAACTACAATGTGCTTTACTAGGCAAACCCAGATGGCATTCACTAGGTACGGTGGTTGTTTTCCTTTTAGCTTCTTCTTCATCATGTTTGAGAACAAAATGAAAAAAACCAAAGCCTTAAGTCCTTCCTAAAAGCAAGTACTACGGAGGAGAGACACCTTTCGAATTATTTCGTATTCACAAGCCCAGAGCCGGTGTGTGAACCTGCGGTTTTGCCTTCTCGGGTCTGTCTGTAGGACAGGTTCTTCAGTGCCATCTTCTGGTGGGCACGACCGGCACGGCGACCGACTGTGGAGCCGAACCACATGGAGGGTTGAGAAGACAAAATGTCAATATAGATATTTATTTCTGCCAACTTATTAAACAGAATGACACAATCTAGCGGCAGATAATTTTTGTGTGTGTATGAATTGTATAATTTGTACCATGCTTTGCAATCCTCCAGTACACACATGTATACATATGTATGAAATACATAGATAGATATATATGAAATTACTTATATGGAAATAAATGGAGCACACAGACCATTACTGCTTCATGTCTAGAATATGAGAGAATTTTTTTTTTTTTTTTCAAAAAAATGGAAATGTGAATCTAGGGGGGTTTTTGTTTGTTTGTTTGTTTTGGGTTTGTTTTGTTTTTTGGGTTTTGGTTGGTTGGTTTTTATTTTGTTGTTGGTTTTTTGGGGGTTTTTTTCTGAGCAGAATTAGCTTTCTTATTTTCATCATCTAATAACAATTTGCTCTATTGAGTACACAATAAAAGGACATCCCCATCTTCTCTGCCACAAAAACTAGGCAATTTTTGCAAAGGAGAAGAAGGTCACTGTCATTATCATTACTTCATTGCTGACTTTACAGCAACCCCTCTGTGCCACTTTCAACTGTATATGTGCTGAGCTGGACTGAGGACAGAGGTGGAGAAAAACAAATTTGTGCTCAGACATGACTGCAATTCCAGAGCAGGACGGAGCATCCACAGACAGAATCCTGCAGCTGTGTGAGCATGGCATTGTCAGGCAGAGGGGCCTGTTGAGGATACAGCAGTAGCTGCTGTGAGCTTCCATGGCCCCTGCAGATCGTGGAGCTCAGCAGTACCTCTCTGCACGTTTTAATTGTGCAAGGCAACTGGCAGCTGGTGTAAGTTGGAGATATTCTTCATCTTCTCTAATTTATTTTGGAAGATGATTGGGAATGCAGGAGGCAAATGAGCACAGAAATGGCTCTAAGTTACCTTGCTTCACGTCCTCCCCCACTCCTCCCACTCATCTGCACAGCTCTGCCCCCATGGCCATCCATCTCTCCACCACAGCAGTAATGCACACAAATGAACTTCATGCAGGTGCTCCATTTCTTCTCTGTTGCCCGTAGGAAGCAAAATATCTGATCAATTATTTTTTGCTTCCTTTAATATTCTAATGTCTGTATGTCACTAAAGGCTTGTTTTCAGTCTCTTGTAAACTACCTCACCATAATGGTCAAGAATATTATCTCTAATTTGCATCTCAATGCAAAGAAATGAAGATATGTTCTCTTGCACTTAACTGGAAACAAAACAAAGCAAAGCCTTGCTTAAGTTGCCTTTAGCATAAACTCTATTTAACAATTTCAATCCTTTGTGAAAAGAATTAGTAGAAAATACTAAATCTTTTTCTCAAATAAATGTTAGCCCTAAGGCTGTTAGAAGCAGCTTCTGATGGTTGATGCATGAAGTCCTGTGCCACTAGTGATGGACACTGAATGCCTCCTTCTCTGAGTCTGATGTGGACTCTTGTCTGTTTCTTCCCAAATATTGCTGTGAATCCTTTTACAGAATTCCCTCCAACCTGGTCTTAGAGAACATCAGTATTTGTCTGGATATTTTCTTGCTAATTTGGTTGCTGACTAGAACAATTCTATTGGCCAGTTAAATGAAAGCTGCCATCTCTTCAAACTGAAAATGTAGATCTAAGCAGGACTGCGTGTCTGTTCTTCAGAGTGAACGAGCACAGGTGACACATTGGGGTTAACTTGGAGTGAGAATGAAACACATTGCAGATGGACAATGCAATGGGTAGGATGACATGGGCTTAAGCCATCCAGGGAGACTTCATCTTCACTGAAGACCTCTCAGGGATCATTTTTTCAGAGATCCAAACTAGGATAGGCAGGACTTCCCTTCTGCCATTTACAAAGCTAAAAATGAGGAAAAGGACAAAATACTGTAAATGTAAAATCTGGACCAGATCAAAGGTTCATCTAGCCTGGTAATGATGTTTTCAGCAGGTCCATCCCAGATAGTTTAACAAGGAGCAGAAAACGGTGCAGTGCCACCAGTCATGATGGCTCAATGCAGAACCACATTGCAGCAGAAAAAGTGAGGGTCTCCATCTATTCCTTTTCTNCATCTAGCCTGGTAATGATGTTTTCAGCAGGTGAGGGTCTCCATCTATTCCTTTTCCCCCTCTCTCCCTGTCCTTGCTCTCTCCTGGCTGTGTGCTTTTGCTTCTTATCCTGCATGTCTGAAGGTGTTTGTCAGGTCTTCTATGAGCCAATGTAGCCAGTTCAGTGACAAAAGAGTTTTCTGAGTCTCACAGACAGCAGATCCATAGCAGAGGATGGAGCAGATTACACCAATAAGAGCAAAGGGAAGAGAGAAATAGGACAGTGGGCAGAGGCAGTGAGCCTTCCCCCCTGAGCAGCATCAAGCTGTTACATTCCCCCAGCTGCACACGGTGACATCCTGCCCTGCAGTAATCACATGGCTTTTACCGAGCCCTCAAGTGCTACATGCACCTCCTTTGTCACACTCGGGCTCATTTCCTCAGTCCTTAATCAAGGGCGGGAATACAACAGTGCTGCCAACCACTGGCCAGGCTGACTCCTCACTACTGCTCCCTCCTGTTCGCAGCTCCCAAACGTCTGCTCACAGCACCTACTGAATGAGCTGTCCCAAACTTTCAACAGAAAACTTGAAATCAAGGTGATCCAAGAAACTTGTAACTACTTGTGGGTCTATAGTAGAAGAAATGGACTATAAATTACTTGAGATAGAGTAAACCTGACATCAGCTGAAATTGCCAACCCTTTTCAATAATAAATCATTTTAGATGTACAAATCTATCAGAGGTAAAGATGATGTGAACCTTGCCCCCCCCCCCCCACCAGTTTAAAAGAAAACCAAACTAAAACAAACAACCTGCTGACAGTTGCTTTTCAATTCTGGACAAGTGCAACCTTTAAATTAAATTTGGAAAGAATATGTAGTCATTCTCTTTACTGATAGTTTTAGAGAGCATCAGTCTACCTAGAGATTACATGGATACAGAAGAACTACAGATGATAGTTTGAAATAAGTCTCTAAAAAATACATCTTAATGTTATACTCTGTATTTCTGCTTCCACCAATGCTTTTTAAAAGTCAGTTTTAAAAATTGCAGATCTCATTCTCCGTTCTCTTGTCATTGGTTTTGAGGTTTTTGTGTTGCCAAAAAGTTCTATAAATACCACAGCATGAAGTCTGAGGATAAACATAAAGAAGTACAAAAACCATAGATTTCTTCTCTGCTGCTTCACATGGGAAATTGTCAGCTGCAGATCTGCAAGACACCTGAAGGGTGACCAGGTGAGAATTCCCGACTCCTGTTGGAAGGAGAGGTTTAACACCCCCTTTCAGCAGTGGCCCCACTCTGCAAAGCAGTGGAGAGCAGAGTTATTTCCCTTGTTCAAGTGAACATAAACAACTGGATGCTCCAGCAAACTGACAATAGACTACTAAGAAAGGGCCAGATGCTCTTATCCATTTGCAAGGGTGAAGAGGGACAAAATGAGTAAATATTTATATTATCATAGTGGCATGTAACTGGAGCTCAGTTGTAGAGAAAACAGTGATTTACAAGCATGTTCCTCCTCTCTTGGGAATCCACATAAACCAATCAAAGCTTCAGCACTGAGAAAAAAACTCTGACAGAAAGACTAAGCCAGATGAGAGAGCTATACGTTTTTAGGACATACTGGGCATACATCTCTGGGCTCAGATGATGATTTGCAAAGAGAAATGTTTTCCTGGGCACAAGTCATCACAAATTAACAGGAAAGATCTACTTGGCAGATGAGAAAAGTGAGTGTGCATTGTGGCACACAACTTCCATCCCAGCACCTCAGAAACAGTCCCACCCAGAGCTTTGGGCTAAAGCTCAGCATTAAGGATGTCTCTCTGCAAGATTACTCCAGCCAGAACATCCTTAACTGTTGCATCACTGCCTGCTGATGCCAGAACTCCACTACAGCCAGCCTTTCTCCAAAGAGTGCCTGACAGACTACAGTGTGGAGACCATTCCTCATCTGCTGCTTTTTTCAAGCTTGTCCACACTTCTCCCACTGTCACTTAGAGTCACGGCCATCAGTTCTCTGACACTGAGCACCTCACCCAGGCTTGCATCTTCCCTCCTGAAAGATCACAGAAAGTTAATTTTGCACAAGAACTTACAATAAAATATTTTGGGGTTTGGACATATTTTTGATCCTCATGGACATTTGCCTTTGAAAGTCCTTGGAACATGACTGCAGTTTATTTATGTCTAGGTTGTGCTTGGTTTCAGCCCTAGGGCCCTGATATATCCATACCTCCTGTAGGTGAATTTTGAGATTGCCCCCAGATAATGAAGGGCAATAAAATCACACTCTGCAGGAAGCGATATAAGAACAAAAATGCTCTTTTGCATGACAAAATACCATATTTTCTGTGAATCTTTGCAGTGAAAGAGGGCAAACAAAATGTGCTATCTAATGCTTATCCTGTCCTTTGTGGATTAGAGGTTGAGACACCTTCTCAAGAAACAGAGAAGAAACACATCATGTCAGTGTAGTTTTGGGATAATCACACTCATAGCTGGGATAGTTAATGTCCCAGGAGCATCTCTGAAAAGCAGTCACATGTGGTGACACACACTCTTAGGCATTTGACACAATGTTGTGAGCTAACAGTGACAGTCATGGGCGTAAAAAGGGAGCAGCAACAGGAATGGCAGAGGAAGGCAATCTCTTAAAATGTGGTGATGTGTGTAACTAAGAATATCCTCATATACACTTAAAGTGCTTAGCAAGACTTTCAGCTGAGAAATTACACTGTACTGTGATGGGAAATGATTCTCCATCATGCCCAGCTCACTGTGGAGCACTTAAAGCACAGATCCAGGTGTGAACTCACTCCAAGAGGTAAAAACAAAGCCGCATTACGTAATAAGATTTAATGATTATTTGAATCTCTTTTTCCATCCCTGTGGATCATTGATTTAACCTTTCTTGTTTTGTTCTCAGGATATTGCTTAAACAAGTAACCATGTTCTGAGATTAACCAGGACCATTTTTGTTTATTACCCTTTAAGAGCATTTTGGCTTTTACTTTCTTCAATAAAGTAACACTAACAGAAGCAATAGCTTTGCTAGGAAGTGCAAAATGTTGGCAAAATATTCAGATTGGATGGCCATAGGGAGCAAACACATAAGCTTTTATGTGCACAGCCTGGGGTTCAACCACTATTTTCTCTCAGAGGAAAACAAAAGCAGACCTTTTAAAGCCACCACTAAGGAGATTTCTATTTAGAGAATATGCAATAACTCATATTGAGACAAGATTTTAATCTCAGCAAAGCTTTGGATAATCTGCTGGCACCTGTGTTTGATGCTCTTCCACCCCATTGCACTGCTTAGACTGAGGCCAAAGGCCAGATCCTGCAAGTGTGTTTGTGGCAACAATCCTGCTTATGTGAGGGAGAGTTTTAGCAGAAAAGAGACAAAGACTGGTCAGGATCTGCCCTTGAAAGTATCACCTGTTAGGAAATGACACCACTGTCATCATCTTTTATATTCCTTTGGAGCCTCATATTCTTTCTAACAAGCACTGCACCAACTGACATTGTTTGCTGTGGTAAATATCATACCAATGCCTTGTGCTGGACCACTCAGTCTGAGGAAACCAGGAGAAAGGTAATATTTAGGATGATTTTAGAAAAAATTGGGAAAGGCTTTTCACATGTAGATCTCAGCTGCTGGAGGCTGTGCATCAGCCTGTGCATGATCTAGAGAGATTTTTATGGAGGTTTCATGATACAAGCAAGCAGGGATGGGTTTGGTACTGTGTAGATACCCTTAGAGATGCTGTGGATTCCTGTTGCTGCTGAGGCCTCTGTATCCAACTGAGATGTGAGCTCCAGTTAACAAGTGTGATGTTTGTACAAATTCAGCCTCTGCAGCTCAAGGAAAGAGAAAGAAATGTACAAAATAAAAATGGGCTTGGGTTTGATAATTTGGGCACACAGTGAATGATGCTGTAAAAGGGGATAATGTGGCCGGGCATAGGAAAGAAAAGAAAAGAAAAAAAAATTTACATTGATGTATCTTACACAGATACATGTATCTTTCATCCCCTTAAAAATGAGCATTATTCATTTGAAAGGGTTAAAAATAACATCAGATTTCTCTCCTCCTTTGATTCTGTGATTCATGTGTCCCATTTTAAAGTCTACACCCTGTGAAGAGGAGTGCATTATCAAGGAAAGAGGCTTGCCAGGGACAGAAGGTAATTTCCCGTAGCAGGTGCGTACAGCAGGTGGTACACAGTGTACCTGCAACGAAAAGGTAGATTTAGGCTAAGATTTTATTTAATATGGAAAACTTATTGCATCCTGAGCCACTACTGGGGATGTGCCAAAAATCGTGTCTGCAGCATGATTTATTACGTGAAAATACCACCGAACTAATCAGTGGAGTTACTAATTAATACAAATCTGCATTTTTGCATAAGCAATTAGTGCAAAGAGAGTGCAATGAAAGAGGAAGTTTGACTCATTTAATCTCAGTGTCTATTCAAGCGGAAAGACCCACTAGGGCAAGGCACTAGGATCTACATTTGGATTTTTTTTCCTTTTGATTAGTTAAAGGAACTAAAAGGTCAAATTATCAATATTTAATTCAAATGGAAATGCATTTGTTCAAGAGGAAAGAAAACACTTTATTTAAACAAGGTGGGACTCTGGGGGTAAATGCCTGGATCAAAAATAATTAGGTTTTGCAGTTACAACAGCATCTAAATCCCTTCTGATAAGAATCCTTTTTCCTAATAACAGAGGTGGTTTGACACCGATAGCAAAGCGTGCTGACACTATTTAAACTGTAGCTCAGGAGGTAGCCGGCCTACCAATACAATTTAGACATTTGCTTTAATGGTACATACTTCTCTTATTTGGTTTTTTTCTTTTTTTAATCAATTTGAATTGTATTTTAAATCTATTGTGATTTCATAATTGTGTGCGCTGGACTAAAAGAGTAATTTAAAAAGCTGATAATTAAACCTTGGTGGTGATGTATTTTCCATTAACTAAATAGAAGTTTACATTTATAGAATTAAAATAAAAACAGCATTTATCTAGCAGGGAAAGGCTCAATAAAATTAATACACTGAGTTTTAAGGGGGGAAAGAGCAGAAAAGGCACCTTAATCAGCCGTACCGATTTTGGAGCCCAGATACACAGTGTATCCTAGAGAGAAGCTACGAAGTGCGAAGCGGTCTCACCCCGCACCGAACCGGTACCGGCGCGGCTCTTCAGGGCGTTGTTCTCCCTCGGTGACTCCCGAGCCACGGCAGCCGGAGCAGGCTGGCCACAGCTCGGGGTGATCCGGGCGGTGGGGCTGTCCTGTTGTCCCGTCCCCTCCTCTCGCCGCAGCGTTTGGAAGCGGGCGAGCGGGGCAGCCCCAGCTGGCCCTTCCCGAGCCCGATCCCCGCGCCGGCGGCGGCTCCGGCCCCACGGTGCGATGCGGTGGGGTGGGACCGAGGGACAGGGACAGCGGGGAGAGACGTTTTCCCTTCTGTTTTTTTATTCAGGATAACCTCCGTGTTTTGTGTGGGTGCCTCTCCGGAGAGGGAGAACGGGAAAGCTGGCAGCGAAAGGAGAGAGCCCGAGCAGCCCGGGCAGTAAATCACTCGCTCAATTATAAGCGCGGCTTCCTCTCTCCAATAGCTCCAAGCTATTTGGGGAGGCATCTTTTCCCCGCACTCTCGCAGGTGCAATATGAATCAATTATCTTAATTAAGATAATGCCGCAAACCCAAGAGATTTCATCGGGAGCGGATTTCGCGCTCCGGACAACTGTAAGGCGTTTCCACAGCGCTGCTNAAAGGAAAAAGAAAAGGAAAAAGGGAATGAAAAGGAAAAAAAAAAAAATAAAGAAAAAGAAAAATAAAGGGAAAAGGAAAAGAAAAGACAAAAGGGAAAAAAATTAAATCATTTAAAAAAAATAGAGAGAAAAGAAAATCAAAGGGTTCGGGAGGAAAAATAAACAGAAGCCGAATTAGAAGCCAGATGGAGAAGGAGGAGTCTGTAGGTCAGGGAGAAAAAAATAGGCACGCTTGGAGCGATAAAATCAAGCGGCTGGGGAAAGAGGAGAAACAGGGAAGGTGGGAAACTGGAGCCGTTGAGCCAGGGGACGGCCCGAGTAGGGAAGGCAGAGCCGACTGCCTGCGAGACCGGGAGAAGAAGCAGTGCCGCAGCAGCGGGAAGAGCGGGAAGGATGAAGGCGGAGCGGCAGAGAGCCCCGGCGCCCCCGCAGCGCAGCGCTCGTCCCCGGCCCCGACGGGCGGCACGGAGCAGCGCCTCGTACCTGCGGGCTCGGCTCTTCCACGGCCACGCGGGTACCCTCGCCAGCCACCCACCGGGACGGGACGAGCCGGGCTCGGCGGGTTTAAGCCCCTCTGTCCGACTGCCTGCTTCATTTGTCTCTCTAGTTACCTGCCAATCGACAACGTGTTGATTTTATCTTGCTCCCAGGGAAGATGGCTGTGTTCATCACACTCAGAAGCACACGAGCATCCCAAAGTTCTCACCGCTCCCCGAGATCCAGTTTTCTGCCGGTGCCCCCCTCCCAATAGTCTTGCCTAGTGTTTCCCCAGCGCCCCACATTCCCGGGTGTATTCCCAAACAGACCCATTCAAAGGGACATTTTCCACCAGCCGAGACAGGGCTGGACCAGACCCATCTCTCTCCTGCGCTCTCCAAACCTGTTCGAACCTCCCCGCCTCCAAAACGCGCCCGTTCCAGCAGCGCGGCTGTCCCGGCAGCTCCCGTTTATGGGGTCGCGCTCTCCCGGGGGCTGCCGGCCCGGCGGGAGGCTCGGCCCAGCCGCCCAGGGTACGGGCATGCTCCCGGAGCCTGGCCCGGCGCCGCCGCTGTGGCCAGAGAAGGCTCGCCACGGGCAGGGCCCATCCATCGGCGGGGCCGGCTCTTCCCTCCCCTCTGTGCCCAGGGAAGGGCCGCAGCCGCCGGTGACCCGGGGGTGCCCCGCTCCAGCCGCACCGCCGGACCTGGTGGCACACACCGCGCTGCTGGCCCGCGCTTCCCGCAGAGAACCGGCCAGCTTTGACATAACAAAAAGTAGTCGGTTGCCCTCTGTATTTGATTACCGAGAAGGCGAACATCCCCGGAGTCCCCTGCTGCTGCCCCGGGCTATGTAGGTCACCAACAGGAGAGAAACGTTTTAGAAATAACCCGACCTGGAAAATTATCTTGCAAATCCATCTCCTCAGGGCGGAATGATTTGTTTCGCATTTAAAGCCTCAAGAGGTGAAAATAATTTTATTTTTATTGAATAAATATCCGGATAATGCGTGCGGGTAGCACAGCTATCATGCGAGGGGGCTACCTCCCTCCTTAAAGCGCATCCCTAAGGTTTGGCGGCGTTCGCAAACTCCGCCGAGGCGTTTAAAGACTCTAAAGCCGCCCCACTCCGCGTCTCTCTTCCAAACTTTCCGTTAACCGGCAGTATCCCCACCGAAAACCCGGGAAAAGCGAACCGGCGTTTACTCCAGGCGTTAGGACAGAGCGGCAGGTGCGTGTGCGTGCGTGTGTCACAACAGCCCCGGGACGTCCGTTTTCCCCAGCACCGGCGAAACCCGGGGAAAGAGGAGGGGGCCTGTGGCGGCGAGAGGGCGACAAGGACTGGGACGGGGAATCTCGGGGGGGTCACAGGCGCGCGTTAGGAGATGTAAGGGGGGGGCGGCGGGGACCCTCGGTGGCCGCACCCCAGAACAATGGGAACAATGCGGCTGGGCGGTGTGGGGCGCGGTGCGGCGGTGGCGGTGCGGTGCTGCGGTGGCGGTGGCGGTGACAGATGGCGCGGCCCGCGGGTCAGCGCGGGCGTGGCGGCTCGGCGGGCGGGCGCGCGGCCGCATA
>VYZP01031429.1:0-21259 GCA_013400635.1 Hypocryptadius cinnamomeus | reverse complement strand
TTGATACTCTAAAGTGTGCTTTGTGCACTGATCATTCCTTTCACATGCTGCAACCAGTGCAATGCTTATATAGCCTGATAAAGGCCAGTGAAGGATGACATTCAGTTGCCCTCTGACAGCATTATACATTTTTATCTCATACACTGAATTCTTTGTTAGGGTCAAAACCTGGGAAACAAAAGATTTTTTTTCAAATTGAAATTGGTACTCTTAAGTCATTCCTCAAAAATGCCATTATTTTGCTGTTCCTCCTGCAGATTACCTAGAGGTTACATCAGGAGCATAACAGAAAGTCTGAGTGGGTTTTAGAAAGCAAGTAAGAAAAATAGGAAGCATACTGCAAGAAGTGGATCTAGATAAGAAACCACTAATAAATGTTTATAAAGTCACTGGATCCTCACTTGACCTGCTCTAAAAATATTTACTAATATTATATGCTATTTCCACTTTTGTTAGCACAGGCTAACAAAAATAACTTGCTATTCATAGGAGCAGAGCAGGGGAAGTAGCTACGTTGTTCAGTTGTATGAAGAACTGGATGGGGGAGAAATGTCATCTCATAAAAAAGGCAAGGGGTACTAAATACCCTAATGTTTTGGAAAACCCTGTTAAAATGAGGAAATGGGGGGAAACAGAGCTTTCTCCACTGGTGGTTATAGATTCTAAGGTTACAGGTGGTTCTTCTCACTTTGTCCTAGGACTTCTCTGCCTAGGGTTGCTCCCACTGTACCCAGAGCTGTCTGGCAGACGGAATTCCATCTCCAGCATCTACCACCCAGTCCCACAGCAGATCTTTCACTTGATCTCACTTTATAATTTTTCTTAATCAAATGCAAGATTTTAATACAGTTCAATACAGTTAAATTTCATAATGTCTTCTCTAGAGCATAACATGGTTCACTTGAAAAGACTACCTTTGTTTACAGCAGCAAAATTAAAAATAAGTATTTAGAAAGTGGAATTCTTATTTGTAGTTAGCTGAGGAATACAGCAAGTGCTAGCATTTTCCATGGAAGCATTGAACTGAAAAGGAAGTTGACATACTGACATAATAGTCTCATTTCTGTGTATGCCAGAAGACTGCAGCAAGCTTTTAGTTAACAGCTTTGAAAAACACTGCTAAACACAAATGCTTCAATTGTAATACTCCAGCTATTTTAATTACAGCAACTAACAAAGGTTTTATGTTTTCTGTGCAGCCACCCAGTTCATAGTTTGAGCAGAAGACATTTCAATTCTTGAAAAGTTCACTTGATACCATGACTTTTGAAAAAGTTCTGAAGTTATGAAGATTCCTTATGACTTCTGCACATTCCCAACATTTACTAGGAAATCCTGTGTCTTCATAGTTGTAAAGGGTTAAGAGTATATGAACACTTGATATCAAAAAATTAGAAATTCCTCTCAATATAGTTTCAAATGCTCTGTAATAATTAGTATATAATGTTTTCTTCTGAGTGTGGATATGAAGTTGAGCCAGCCTTCCTTTTTTGTTAGTATTTAATGTCCAGTTACGACTGAACTCATAACTCTATATTTAGTATTCTAATTTAAGAAGTCATATTTTTGAAACATTGAAAGACAGAGAAACTTTTAAATTCCAGGGAACAAATAAAAGCGGGTCAGTGGGAGCTGTAGAGTCCTTTGGTAAAAGGAGACAGGAGCCATGGAGCTAGGTGTCTGAAAACCATTTGGGATGCTAATTTAGGCCCCTCTATTTTTTGAAGTTTACTTTAGGCTCCTCCTTTTTAAAAAAAAGTTTGTATCCACAGCTATCAAAAAAACAATCATGCAAAATATTTCCCAAGCATCCAATCTTACACCAAGAATATAGTTCATTAAGTAATTTCTATTTTGAAATTATCTTTTTAATCTTCATTCAATGTCAATAAGTAATAATTATTGCTTTTTTGAGCTTGTCATTGTTGCTTTAAGTGACTTTTTAATGATAGATTTCCATCAGTCATTTCACTTCTAAGACAATGGACTAAACTATGAAAAGAACCATTGCAGGAGGTTATGAAAACCTACCTAGTAAGAAAACTGAACTAGACAGAGGTCTTGTGCATATAGTAAAATAAATCGTGAGAAAATAGATTCCAGCTCTTTTCTTTGTGACAATTTTTCTCTTAATGATTGGGAGTTATTTCAGGTATGTGGTATTCAGAACTTAGGGACTTATAAATCCAAGTATCTTAAAAACTGCAGTGACAGAAAAAGCATTGAGATCTTTTCTCTACTGAGAGTAAACAAACCCCACATTTCTAACTCTGCAGCTTCCTATTATCCCAAGAGACCTTTTCTTCATTAGCACTGACATTAATTTTCCAGCAGCTGTGGAAGGATCGGTAAAATGGACATTTATCTTCAAAACCTCATTGCTGCTGTTCTCCTGAAGCATTCTCTGACAGCCACTTGTTTGAACATCTAGTAAATGATTGGTCATGACAAATAGGTCTTTAATCAAAGCAAGTGATAACAGTGACAACACTTGGCTCTTGTGTGTCACTTCTGCCTCTTCCACCTCAACCTGCAGCTACTAGTGTTCCTGTAGTTTTCTTTGGCATGTGAAACAGACACTTCATTATTTTCTATTCTTTAGTCCTCAGCAGATTCTGGGAAAAGCTCTCATTTGCATTGCATAGGTACAAAACACATGATGAGCAGGCAGGTATCACCAGCACCCACCTACATCTATGGGTTGAGATTGATACATCTGTTTGAATTATACAATTGTCCTTACTGACAAGAAAAGGTTTTTATTCAAATTTCTCAGAGCACCTTGCAATGAATCGCAAAAAAATGCTTTCATTAGATGAATGTGAAGTTGCTACATATCACATTTACTACAAAGCCCATTTATGCAATATAAGGGAGATAATTCATATCAGAGAAAGGGAAAAAATATCTATCAGCCATAAACAACACGTGCAAAATGTGAAACAGATTTCTGAGCTGAGATTATATAGAAACATAGTATGTGTCTGTGAAACTCAGTCCTATCATGATAATTCTTTACAACTTCATTAGAAGATAGTTATGTTTTTCAACCAAGCATCCTAAGAAATTAGAGATAGTTGGTACCATTTCAGAACTTCTTTTAAATATGTTCCCTTCAAAACTGCCTTAAAATATATTCACCTAATGCAATCCTGTAAGTTCACTTGCCTGTACTTGGTACTTAGGGGAAAAGATAGAAACCAGTCGTACGTAAAACAATCTTGTATACACTTCTGTTTTCCCAACACCAGTGATTTACAGGCTTCTCGGATCAGAGGCCACATCCACACCACAGTTTCCCAAAGAGCCCACCCTATACAAGTGCAGCAAACCCTTCAGCCACTTGTCTGGACTAGCTGGGCACAGAAAGGAGGCAGAGGACACTGGAGGGGAGGAAGGGGAATGCACTAAAGGGCTGTTTCACGGCAAGACAGAGCTGAACCTGGCAGGAGCTGCTGGAGCACTTCTCTGATGTGAGAATTGGGAGCTACACAAAGTCTCATTAGCCTTTAGTCCCTGCCAGCTTGACTTCACAGCTGGTGTGTATCTCCTGCACATGTGTGGTGTGTGGCAGCCAGAGGGGAGCTATCAAAGGCTCTGAATCAAGGGTTATGATGCTATAAACACAAAACCAGCAGGATTTAGAGCTCCCTGCTGAGCTGCATTCAGGCCAGATGGAAGCATGCAGGAAAAAAAAAATTGTAAAGGAATAGGATGCGGGTGCTAGTTGATCATCAAATCCTCACATTACATTTTATCACCATATTCTGACCCATTACTTGTCATTTTCAAGGCTGTGGCATCTTTTAAGACAGTCTCATTTTCAGCCTCATAAACCTATAAAAATTCAGACCTTGCCAGTGTCACAAGTAAGCCCAGTCAGTGAATAATAGCACTGTTGTATCTGACTCAACTGATCTAATTATTTCTCATGGCTTAGAAGGGATTTCAGACATTCACAGCTGCTTACACAAAGCATCACCTTTTTAGTATGAGAAAACATGGTCCTAAAATTTCACATGATTATTTCAGCTCAGTCTGAAATGTTGCTGGTTTAAGATTGGTCACGTATTTGCAATTCACTTAATTCGTGTGTTCCTGTCCTCCTCATCCTAACCACTGCTTGTATAATTTATGTTGGTGCTCTCCCTAAGGCTCAAAACACATCCAACTCCATGCCCAGTGCATCTCTTGGATGTCTCTGATAACCTTTCTTTTACTACCAAACTTGAGGTAATCCTTTAACATTAAATAATGACAAATATTGATGTGTAAAACTCTGAATGTTGATATTATACAACCACAGCAGTTAGAGGTTAAATATATCCATAGTTCATCTATCATCTCTGTAAGAGATTTAGATCTGGTTTATGAAAATTTAGGGTTTACCTTTTGCTTACACAATCTACAGCTGTTGCCAGAAATTGTGTCCACAGCTGCAGGAGCATCTAAGCCCCTTCTGACTCTGTGCCTAACCACATCATTGTGCAGGAAGGAAAATGGTGTCTATTTTCTCCTCCTCTGCTGTACAATCTAGAGATTGGATCCAATATTAAAATTTGTAATAAACATTCACTCATTGGAGTCACAGCTCCATGTCCTTCTCTAGCAAAATTCTTGCTCTGATCACAAGTTTCCTGCCCAAGGACCCTGTGCTGGAAGAAGGCAGGGGATTGGCATTGGGCAAGTGTCCCATGGGAGCTGTGCCTGCTGGCAGCTGGACATGCACTCATGGGACCCAAAAGCCAGGTCTGATGGAGCCTGGAAATCCTGTGATTATCTGCCAGCCATAGCTTTGGTGCTTGGAAGAGACCAGTGCTGGCTCCTGCTTCAGCTTGGGTTAGGTGGTGGCAGAAACTGGGACCACGGGCTAGTTTCTGTCACAAACCAAGCTAATGTGGTAAGTGTGCCATGACCCAGGAAACTCTGACTTTCAGTGTCAGGGCTTTTTTTATTATTTGCTCCACAACCACCAGTGGTGCCATCCTGTTCATCCCAGTTACATTCTTAGGTGCATATAAGTTCACTGTCTCCCAGACATCACAGGCTGAGACTACTTATTTTGTTCTCATCATATCTAAGGAATGCTGCTCTGGGCTTGTTTTACTTATCTTTTCTTTCTCTTACTCCACACCCTAGCTCTCCACTCAGTTTCTCTGCTTTTTTTCTGAAGTCTTTCCAGCTTATCAATGCCTTCCCTATAATGTAGTGCACTGAACTCAGTGCGATTCCATAAGTTGGGTGGAATTAAATCAACATGAAGAAACACAGGCCCCATCTTGTTTTATCAGCTGGAATTCTGATATGAACACCTCAGAAACTATTTGCAACTATATTTTGTAGCCACCAGAGTGTTCTTCAAACTCAGCTCAATTTTGGTGTTCTCCCTCAGATTTAGGTTTTTTCCTGCCACTTATCACAACCTAATTATTTTCTTCCTATTTATACAGACAAAATCCTTACAGAACTCCATTTTCCTCCAGAGATTTGATTTTAAAAATTCATAACTTTTAGAAATACATCAGCCTAATTCTTTGCCACATGGTATCATTGTTTTTTGTTGATGCTTTTTAGTCTTAGATTCTCTATGCATCTTCATTGCTGTTTTCATTGCTTCCAATACTCATTTACATTTTAATTAATTAGTTTTATTTTATATCTTAATTTAGAGCCCTCATTAAAAATCCATTACATTTGAGAATTAACATTAAATTAATAGAATGGAATAGGAACATCTGGGAAGAATATAAAGCACATATAAATTATCTTCTAATTTGTCTGACAGTTTTCAAAAGGGAAAAACTGATGGAGAAATTCTCAGAACAAGGACTTTGAAGAACAGGATTACTCTTCACTCTAAATGTATTATCTCTGAATTTGTTCTTGAGATATTTAGGATCTGTGAAAAAAAAAATCCTAAAGTTTAAACAACAGAATTCTCATTCTTTTCCTATGCCCTCAGTAGCTATTGATGAGCTGTATTTTGTAGTAACAACACTTACTCTAAACCCATTGCAGGAAAGTGAATGTTCCAGATGAGCAGCTAGAACGAGAATGAGATTCAGAAAGAGACTTTTTTTTATCTTGGCAGAAGCACTGCTCCATATAAGTGTGGGCAGGAGGAAATAAGGAGTTGAGTAGAATAAAAATGGTGAAGACTCAGATACATATATATGTGTATGAATATATATTTCCTGGCTCAAAAATCTCACAAGATTAGGAACTGATTCTGGGATATCAGCACCCCACCATTTGCATTAGAAAAATTATTTTTTCTGTTGAAGTGAACATATTGTGAACAACTGTAGGTCACTGAAGGTCACTGTTAGCATTTATAACTGCTAACACATTTATTTTATTTAGAAAACAACTAATAGGCTGCTTATTCAAGCAAAATCTATAGATGTGGAAAAGTTACAATAAAAGATTTAGTCTTAAACTATGTGGGAAAGTCTTTTCAGTACATGACTTTATGTTAAAAAAATAAGGCAGGAAAACCATGTGGCTTGTGGCTTCAACTGCTGTATTCTGCTTTGGCTTACCCTGTGTCACTCCAAGAGGAGTTTTAGTATGCACAGCTGTGCACCTTGGCTCCAGGGGTAACTATGCTGGTATAACTGGCAAAGTCTCTCTTGCAGGCAAACCCCTGGTTTTCCGAGGTCCGGTGCATGGGGAACAGCTTCAGGAACATCCTGAAACATTCACCCCAACAGATCTTGCCTGAGCAGCAGTTTAAAATATCTGCTGGGACACATTAAACTACCATTTGAATGACGCACTGTGATCATCCCAATCAAACCCAACTAAAGTAATTAAGTGAATAGCATTGGTCTGACAGCCTTCCAGTTTTGCATTCTTACCCTTCTTACAGGCACCAAAAAGATTGTGCCTGCTTGGATGAGCAGTGACAGAGAAAATGCTTCTCTCCATTTTCTCTGGCAAATAAATGCTTCTGTGTACTCGTCTTTTGCTTGTGATATACATCCTTCAGCTTATCCAGGCTTTCCAATTTACCACACACATTTCACTATAACAGCCCCTGCTCTACTGCTGTTAAAATTTCAGAATAAAGAACACATTAATCATCAGTCTTAACTTTCCTGTATTTTTTTCTTCCCTGTGAGCAAGTCATTACAGCATGTCTGATTATTAAGAACAAGGAATAAACATTTCCCCTCTGCGAAGAACAGGAAACAATGTTTGGAGAACAATCAAGTCTATTCTCCGTGGAGAAAAAATGTAGCAATGGGGGAGAGAGGCTTGACCTTTTTCCAAATTAAAAAAAAAAAAAGAAATCCATTTTCATCTGAAGAAAAAGAAATTAGCTTATGTATTCACCCAGTCTGACCTCTTTTCTAAACATGTATTTCATTGTAAAGTACACTTAAATATCAAGTATAACTAGGAAAAGAAATCAAAACACTAGGAGTTTTGGACTTTGTATTTTGCTTTCATCTTGTGAAATTCTTGTTTATATCTGTCTGCCATTGTAAATTATGTTTTCAGCTGAACATGAAAAAAATGCACAAGATTCAAAGAGGGGCCATTCCCCTATGTGAAGCACACATGAACATGCACTGCCACCTGCTCACAGCTGTGGTTTACATGGGAAAGTCAGCCTGGGAAATAATACCAGCAAAAGCAAAGCAACTGCTCCCTGACCACAGTCCAGCTGAGGTCTTGTAAACATCAACAGATCTCTGTGGTTTTCATTTTGTTCTGCACTTTTTCCAATTTTTATTAACTATCGGGGGAAAAAAAAGAAAAAAAAAGACACAAATGAGTCTGGCAGCGCTGTGTGCAGTGGTACATCCATTTCTCAATCAGACCCAGTTCAAAACCATCACCTCTGTGTCTCCTGTCACCTGTCTCATCCCATTGCATTTGATACTAAACATTTCTGTTGTATTTCACAGTCCTTCCCTTTCTACTAATAACCAATTCTTCAGTGTGGGGCAATATGTAATTTTGTTGCCAGAGCACCTAAGGAGTCACAATATGGTTCCCAGTTTGGCCCAAAGGGAGGAAGTAACAGATGCCAATTTTTAACTGATGAACAATGCTTCCCTGTGTGTCAGCTCAGACATGTGGTTTGTGCATCTGGGAGCTAAACACGAGGTTTAAATGTTCCCACTCTCACCCCACACAGCAGAAATCCAATGGAAATTTTTTTCCTCACCCTGCAGTCCAACAGCTGCTCTGACCGTCGCAATATCGCCGTTAAAACCCCCGGGCGGCGCTCCCCCTCTGGCCCCACAACAAGAGCCATGAGAACGCTGCCACCTCTGCACACTGCATCTCAGAAGAGAAAACAAATCTGCCAGTCATATGCAGCAATGTTGTTGCCGAAGGTGACGGTTTTAACATTAGTTTTGCCCTTCTGGGTGGTATTGCCCAACTTGCAGCAGCAGAATGTCAGGGAAGGGAGACACCTTTTTTTCCTCTTTTTAAAGCATATTTCTACATCTTTCGGATAGGGGGAAAGAAAAGTCTTGGAAAAAAATGAAACATACACAATTGTTGGGGCACAGAAGGCAAGAGGCCACAGCAAAGCTAATAGCTAATTTTCATATTTTTGAATTCATTATTTTACCCGTGAATTCATTTTTACAGACAAAATCTTGGTGTTCAGACACCTGAGTTATGGAAACTGTGAAGGGTGCCTGCAGCCGCTCTGCATGCTTAAAGTTGTCACATTTCCATCTCTGAGCTCCCAGCCTTCATGGCTGCTTAACAGGAACAGTGTAGCTGCTCTGGTCTTACCTTGACCAAAACCAAGAAAGGGCAGCAAGAAGATCTGAACTGTTTATTCAATGAGGCGAAAAACATGTTGCAAAGGAAAATACAATGAGTGATGTCTGTCAGGTACAAATTCCTACTTGGAGCTTACAGGAGACATGAAACATTGTTCTTTAAAAGGCTTCACACTTAAAAATTGCCATGAACTGTAACCCTGAAACTCATTGCCATTACACTACAAAGCTTAAAAAACATCAAGAAGATTGATGCATATGGGAAAATTCAAACACTAACATGCACAGGGACACAAAGATGCCACAGAGAATTTGAGCTAGTGAACAGGAAATGTATGACGCAGTACCTGCAGCATGTAAAGATTACTGGTGGTTTATCCCAGAAAATAATACTCCATTGGTGCTTGCCAAAGCACTCAGCCTCCATCTGACATCAGACTGAGAGCTTGTTGATTAATATGTATAGGATAACCTTTCTGGCACATTTCTTTAAAATTACTGGTTGCATTGTAGCTGCATTTCAGATTTTACTCCCTCCAGAACCAGACAGTCTGTTAAATGCACTCAGCAAATAATATGTTTACTGAATTTCATGTTGTATTAAAAAGCTGTTATTCAAAGGAATGTTCTCAATGGTTCATTCAGCTCTGGGCAAGGCTCTGCCATATGGGCTGCTGTTGACTGAATTTGCAAATCCTCCTACACATGCAGCAAAATACCAAGGAATCCCAAGAACAAGTTAACTTTATAAATCTCAGTCACCTTTTCCCTTTGCTTGAAACAATGCTGCTATTTGATTATTTGTAAAATTCCACTTGGGATATAATGATCTTTAGTCCCAACATATCACTGCACTGCCGCATATTAACTTTCACTTAAGCAATTAATCTTGCAAACTCAAAACATTTTCTCTTTTTGTCTAAGAAATCTCACGTCTGGGGGCTACTTTAAAAATATAAGGAGCAAATCTGCCAGTAGTTGTCTCAACACTGAGTACAGAGAAAAAGGCTGATAACCATTTCTTAGAGATTTAGTTAACATTTATCATAAACTATGGGAATATTCTAGCAAGTTATACTTAGCATTCATTATCACAAAAATGGATTAATTTATATTTTGACCTTCCATGCAGGTTTTAATGCATATTATGGACTGGATTCCACCTACCTTGTGGGTATTTTCTATTTTAACTCAGTTTTTAAACTGGCTTGTTTGTTTTGACTGGCTTGATACCACCTCATTTGTAGAGTTAGAGTTAAAAAAGAAACCAAACCAGAGCTGGCAGTTGCACACTCCTTCATATCTTTTTAATCATCCTATAGAAATTACATATTACCCAAAAAAGTTTACTTTCCATCTGTAATTTTGAACAATACAAAATTAGGGCTATCTATAGGTCTGTATAAGAGGCGATCCTCTGGGAAAACAATAGCACAGTGGTAGTGACACCATTTCTACTTTGTCGATGCACAGTTCAGAGCCTGTTGGTTTTGGCACCAGCATATGAAGGATTTGCCATAGAGACATGCCATAAAGTTCTTGAAAGGAAAGACAATGTTGGCAGTTTGTGTGTTTGGGAATTGAAAGCTACCAGAAAGAGAGCGCCTGTGTCCATAATCTTTGCTAGTTTCATAGAATCATAGAATATCCGGCGTTACAAGTGATCATCAAGTCCAACTCCTGGCCCTGCACAGGACAGCCCCAAGAATCACACTGGGATGTGATGCCTGAAAGCATTGTCCAAATGCTTCTTGAACCCTGTCAGGCTTGGCGTTGTGACCACTTCCCTGAGGAGTGTATTCCAGTGTCCAACCACTCTCTGGGTGAGGAACCTTGTTGCAGCATCTAACCTAAACCCCTCCTGACACAGCTTTATGCCATTCCCTCAGGTCCCAAGGTTGGTCATGACAGAGAAGAGATCAGTGCCTGCTCTTGAGGAAGCTGTAGGCTGCAGTGATGTCTCCCCTCAACATCTTGCAGGCTGAACAGACCAAGTGACCTCAGCCACTCCTCATAAGGCTTCCCCTCTTCCCCCATGTTCACATCTCTCTTTTGAACACTCACTAATAGCTTTATAACTTTTTTCTATTGTGGTGCCCAGAACTGCCCCCAGCACTGGAGGTGAGCCTGCCCCAGTACAGACCACAGCAGGACAATCCCCTCCCTTGCCCAGCTGGTGATGCTGTGCCTGATGCCCCCAGGACAGGGTTGGCCCTCCTGGCTGCCAGGGCACCATGACTCATGTTCAACTTGCCATCAACCAGGACTCCCAAGCCCCTTTCCTCATCACTGCTCTCCATCCCCTTGTTCCCCAGTCTGTCCCCACACCCAGGGCTGCCCCATCCCCACAGTGATAATATGAATGGCTGCATGCATGGCAAAACTGCAATCAGCAAGCACAGCCCAGATTCAAGGCATGACTCCAGGTGTGACACGAGACCTTGTATGAAACTGTCAGCTGTGGGTGGAAGGGAGAAGGCTGTGTCCTGTAGAAACTGCACAGAACTTCAAAGCTGAATCTGACAGTGAAGTTGCAGGTCTGAGTGACAAGCTGGCTGCTGATGTAGTCCCCAGGGACAGGGGACATGTCTGCAAGGATTTGGGGAAAAAGATTCATATCTTCATTATACTTTACAAGCTGGCAAGAATCCCATAAGAGGATATCAGGCAGAGGCCAGTCAAAACAAACTGGAGCTTTGATATTTCAAGTCAGTTTTAAAAAAACAGACAATGAGGAATTGTTTGAAACAATGGTGAACTTTCAAGCTGCTTTTAGAGTTTGTCTTGAATTTTTCCCAAAAGAACGCTATCTTATCTTGGTGTGAAAAATGGCATGCAAGAAAGAAAAAAATTCCTACATTTCTGCATTTTCAAAGAACAGAAAAAGATACAGAATTAATATATATTTGGTGCAAACTCCTCTCCACTCCTCCTAAGTGATCCTTAGCAGCTTTCCATTTCACTGCCATCTCCCAACAGAAGATTTTGTATTTTCATGTTCTGCCTTCCACTGGAGAAAATCTCACCTGCCTGAGCTATACTGTGTAAGTACATATTGCATACATGCCGCTCCTGGCCACATGGACTTGCCTGGTGGTCACCACACTGTTGGCTTGGTTTCACAGGACCCACTCTGTCCCTCTGTCTAGGGAGGGGTGACAGCACTTGTCCCTGCCAGCCTCATCTGCCAGTCTGCCTCCACTCCCATTGGTCCCTGACATAAAAGCATGGGGACAAGGTCATCTTCCAGTGTTCTCCTTGCTCTCCCCACTCCTAGAAATGCAATTCTTTCTCTGTGGCTAGTGCTGGGAACCTGCCTTTCACTGCAAGGCTGTCAGCTGAATAGTGCTGAGATGTGCTTACTCTTGCTCGTCTTCTCTGCTTGGTTCCATTTTTGAGCTAACTACACGACAAACAGCCCAGCCTAGATAAACAATCCCATCAACCTAAAGAAGACAATTGTTTCCCAATTCCTATGTGGCTGGAAGGTGTCAACATCTTTCTGCATGAAGATTTTTGCTCTGGCACTGTCTGTTTCACAACTGAATTCTCCCTTGCCCCACAATTGAACAAGTTGTTCAGAGGATTTACCAAATCTTGCATTCATTTCCCAGAAGAGCAAGAGGCTCAGGAGAAACCTCCCTGATCACTTCTACCAAAGTGGGCAAAAGTTTTCAAGAAGATGCTTTATGGTATTCATTTTCCAGTGGCTGACTTGACTTGCCATGCTCCATTAAGGCAGCTTTGTGTACTAAGCACGCCTCAGAAATGGAAAATGATATCTTACGGTAAATTAGACGCCATCCCCCCCAAAAAACAAGATTAATTCCTATAGGATATGTTCTGGCACAGTTTCAAGCAGCTGGGTTTGCACAAAGCAGCCTTTTTTTCTTTAATAGATTCTGGTGAAGTTTTGTCCCTGTCTGTAAAAATTGCCTGTATTATCCTGAAAATAGAAGCAATTGAGCTTTCCCTGACCTGAACTGGAGGAAACATAAAAAAAGTTCATTTAGTTATGAAATCTATTTAAATTATGCTCTCAAAATTTATCACAAAAACTTTGTTGAGAATTATTTGGGAAAGCAAGAAGTGCCTCCAACATGCTGATCATTGCGATCCATTTTGTGGCTGTTACCCATTCTGATTCTGGGGCAGTGCTCTAGAAGCTTTCTGTGTGCAACAATTGCACAACAGTATCCAAACCAGACACAGGATTTCCTAATATACTCCAGTTTCATGCTGGAGAACTACTGAAAACATCTATTTGTGTGGCTTTCTGGGATGTAAGGTCAGGTTCCCAGCATCATCACATTGCTTTTGCAAATGCTAGAACACAAGTACAGCTGTGTCCTAAACAGAGATCCTCATCTTGCACGAAGGTTTTATTCTACAACAAGGAATATCTTTCAAACAATCACACCATGTTGAGTAGTCGAAAGACATTTAAAGATGTCTTCAATTTTTAATTAATGCTTTTATCCTGTTTTTTATTTTCAGTCAGGTCAGCTTTAAAATGTTTATGAAGTGAGATTGAAAAGCTCAAACAATGAGTTCTGCATGCCTTAATTATACAAAAATAAACAAAACTATAATTCTAACACCAAAATTATCTAGATGGCCTTTTGGATTTTTCATTTTCTATGGGATTTTGTTGTCTGGGATTCCTTTTTCCTTTTTTAAAGCCTGTCTTCAAAGTATTGCTGTATTTTGGATCTTACCTCTTGCTTTTAAACAACTTAATTTCAAATATGTCTATAAAACATATGATTTTTAAGGGCATCACTAATTTTATTCTCAAAATTATAGAAGTATTTATCACACTTTATTTGTTGAAAGTGTGATTGAGCCTGGATTAAGGAATTGAGGCTAAGGAAGTGCTCAACTTGAATGTAGAAAGAAGTCTATGTATCCAATGTATGTCTTCCTTCATTGTACTAGGCATCTTCATCTTTGAGCAAAGCAATTTAAAGAAATAAGCAATAGTTTTTGAGGCATTATTTGATACACTTGGAAAAAATAGTTACATTTTCAGGTGCAGAACCCTAATCAATTGTAATTCAATGATAGCTCTGTTTCAATTTCTAATGTAGCTACTATCACAGGTCAGTACACCAGGCAAGAATCACCTTTTTCCCAGGTGAATTGAAGTGCTATCCAAATTATATTCAATTAGAGACTTAATACACTTACAAACCTGTGCTCTAGCTCTTTGCAGACAGGCATGCAGGGCACTTGAACGGCAAGAGACCTGACAACTAGTACCTGAACTGGACACCCATTCCCATACAATATAATTAGGTCTTTCTGCCAATGTTTTTTAAATGCAATTAGCTTTTTAACTACTTGCATACTACTCTCAGGCAGAAAGAAAATGACACAGAACAATAACTGTGTAAAACCTGAAGCTAGATCTCAGACAAACTCTGCATGCAAACTGAATCTGAATTTGAGTCCTTCCAAATTAACAAGTGCTTCCAAGACTCAAATAAAAACCATCTGAATGCATATAATTTTTAGAGTGTTCTGCCTTTTTCAACCAATCATGTTTCCTAAATGCTCTTTTATACATAAGTGAAATGTCTTAGATGTGTGAGATGTTTCATACATTTGAAGTTCTGAAGTGTATCCAAGCTCCAGGAAACAGGCCCATTTAACAGGAGGTAGATCTGTGCAGGTGCAGATAAACTACTTGACGGACAAAATGCCTACAGCTTTGATGCTAGGCTCTAACACTGATATTGCTAACTACTGAAACACACAGAGCTACAACAAAAAAATTATCACTACAAGAAAGCAGCTGCCTGTAGTGATACAGAAGAAAATCACAGAAAAGTAGGAGATGAAAAGGAAATATGTGTTAACAAGAGTCAGGGGAAGCACACAGGGCTCCATTAAGAGCCTTCTGGTCCCTTGGAGGCTTTGCTTCACAACCCAACATTCCCCATCTGAGCCAACCAGCTGGCAAGTGTCACCCCTTCCAGGATTTGGCTCCAAATCAGAATGGCCTAATTAAAGATTAATGCTCTGACAAAAATTAGTAATTCCTTCCCATGCTTCAGAGAATTCATAAAAATATTTTCATACATTTTCAAGAAAATTAAAGCTATCTAATTAGATTGCAGCTTCAGGAACTCACCTGGACACAGTCTTGTGATTTAGTTTCAAAGCTGATTTGAAGCTGTATTGTCAAGCATTGTAAATCACTCAATTGACTGGCTTCCAAAGCTGCTATCAGATCCTAAGTCATCTGTAACTCACAGCATTTAGGAAATATTTTTAAATAATAACAGCAGGTTCATGTGAAATTTTCTAATTAGAGTTTAAAATCACCCATCACATCATCAAAGTGAGAACTGAAAGGGAAGCCAGCTGTCTCAGTGTGCCATACTTTCACTAGAGTATATCTAAAATGGTAAGTAATGAATGTCCATTTTAAGAACTGTTCGATTGCATAATTTTGTAGCTAAATAATTAACTTGATGTGGCATCTAATACAACATCTTTAATGAAAAATAAAACAACCAATTATATGAATGAGCCCAGAAAAAGGTATTATGAGCAGGCAGTATCAGAATCAATGCAGAGTCCTATCCTTTTATAGTTTTTCCTCTGCAGTGCCAGGCAGAAATTACTCCCACTTAGTGATTAAAAGAAGTTGTCCTCTCAAAATGCATTGTGATGTGCACACACTTTGTCACCAGAGATTTTGTAACAAGCAGGACGGTAGTTGTTCAGATGGCTACGCTGAAAAATGTCAAATGTTTAAAGTTTTCCAGCATCTGTGTATTTTAAGAGAACTCACCCACACAAAATGGAGCTTTCTCCAAGAAAACTTCCTTGGTTTTAAGCCTGTTTCATTTATTCATCTTTTCCATCATATTTAGACTTAGTTTGCTGTTTCATTTTACTTCTTTGGGTTTTGATTTTGATTGTCTCCTTGGAGCAAAGTGCTTGATGATCTTCTATTTTGGAAATCATAGATCTAACACACCATGCTGGGAAGAACAGATTAACCTGACTCTCAACTGACTGTGTACCATCATTATCAGAAGCCTGAGCCAATGGCTATCATATTCCCTGGGACTGCTGCCATTAGGTCTTCAGGGAATGTTCCACCAGATTTTAAATGAGGAATGACCTCCAGATAAAATGTCTGCATCCAAATGGTTTAGACCTCCTGTTTTAGCTGGAAATATATGTTGATCTGAAATTAATTTAAGATTTCTTTCCTGATGTAAATATTCTGCTATAATTGATCCGTACTACTTTGCAATTTGAAACTGCAGCATTATGTAAAATGTAGCATACAGGCTAGTAGCTTTAGAACTGATCATGAAACCTGAACAAGAACAGAGCTTTAAATGGACAAAAATTCATGATACTACATATTGGTACTAATTCAAAGGTGAAAGATGTTTTAGAAAGCACTAATGTCCTTCCTTGTGAACCACATTTGCAATTTCTAATTTATCATATCCTTTTACATTGGAGGCTATTAAATTGTTTTAAATTAAAAACTACTCTGAACTGTATTTGCAAAATGTGTAGAAAAACACTTGGATTCATAGACCCATAGAATAACTTGGCTGAAAGATCATCTAGTTCCAGCCTTCCTGCCATTGGCAGGGACACTTTGCTCCAGACCAAGATGATCAAAGCCCCATTCAACCTGGCCTTGAATGCTTCTATGGGTGGGGCATCCACAATGCCTCTGGGCAACCTGTTCCAGGGTCTCACCACACTCACAGTGAAGAATTTCTTCCTAGTATCTAATCTAAATCCACTCTTTTTCAGTTTGAAGGCTTTTTCCATTGTTTTATCACTACATGCTTTTCGTAAGAAATCCCTCACTGGTGAAAACTTCATGTGTGGATAAGAATATATTCATTTTTTATGTGTTCTTTTGAGATGCTTGGAGAGCATTCACAGGACATCTCTGTGACACATCTTTCCATTAACTCCAGATATGGAGTTAATTGGAAAGATGTGTCACACCACGCCTAATCTAGCAATTCAGTGTTATCTACTGTGCTTCTGAAAAATTGATACTTATTTTAGCAAGTATAGAATATATTTAGGGATCATTTAACATGCTGAAGCACCTTACACTAAAGTTACTGTAAAGAATTCTCTATTAAATAACTACCAACATAAATGAGAATCAGAACCCCATTAGGAACACATAAAGAAATAATGTGGATAATTTGAAGTCTCTATTTTTGTGAAATCCTGCCCAGGGGTGTATTTAAAGATTGCTAATGTTTAGGGAGGAGCTGGGTAAATTGAGAGAGAACCTAGATACAACCCACCATTACTTAATCTTCCATTACTATCTTCTTTCCAAACTATCCTGCTAGCCCCTTTTTTGCCTGTGACTCATGATGTGAGAGACACACCACAAAACACAACTCCAACTGGGCAATATCCTAATTCAGCCAGAAGAATATGGTGAAAGCTGGATGTCTACATGTAGGCTGGAGGAAATCACCTATTTTCATTGGGAATTAACAGCTGCAAACTTGACCAAAAGGGTCCTTTTCTGGAGGATCCTAGTGTTTTTTTCTTCACTGAAAAATATGAAAATTGCATCATCCATATTCAGTTCACTCCAGAATGCTTGAACGGATCTTGGTGACATCTGTTTGCCAAGCAAGAAATGGGAAACAATTGCAGAAGTTTCCCTAGAACTGGAGGTTTCAGATGTGAGCCTTAAAGAATGCAGCCTTTGCTTTCACTAATGCAAGCAAGGACTTAATTATGAGTAAGGACTTGAAACATATGCCTGAGAAGGAAGGAATCTAGCAAAGCTGACCATACACTGTGTTGTAACACAAGCCTATTGTGGCTCCAAGAGGTTGTAAGAGCGGCCCCCAGGGATGGGGGCTGGAGGAAAGCAGATTACAGACAGCTACGTGAGAAATTATGGCCTCCCTTTATCTGGATCCCACAGCAAAAGTCATCCAAAGTGCAGGACTTTTCCAGGCTTTAGTCAATATATAGTGACAGGGAGGGTGGCAGTTTATAAAAAATTTTGGTCAAAGAGATTCTCTTAATTTTCTTAAATGTTCATCCAGTCCTTAAAAAATGGAATAGCCACAATATTGAGCTCCACAAGTTGCTTTTGCAAAGCTGAATATCAAACCACATTTTCAGATCCACACTTCTGAAGTACGCTTTTCTCTGATGATCTGCAGCCCCTTCTTATAACGTGTATTTACACAGCTTTTGGCAGGACTTATCCCCAAACCAAGAGAAAAAATTACTTATTTTTGTTTGCTAATTATACCATTACTGATGCTTAAAATCAGGTAAAGCAAATAGGTAGAAAATTTGACCCTAAACTATATGTGGGAGGCAGGCTGCCAAGAAGTACTGAAACACATGTAAGTCTTGTTTTCTTAGCAGGAAAGAGAGCAATTGTGAAAGCCCGGGGATATCTACACTGGGTGGTAAAGCTAACAGCAGAAAATCAAAGAAATCTTAGCACTAAGCCAACAGTGTAACAAAAAATAGGAGTCAGCTCTTCGTGGCCATGCAGATTATCACTCCGATAAGACTGTGATAGAGGGTAAGAATTCTTTCCCAGTATGGTGTTGACACTGCATAAGCTTTAATCTGTTGTTCTTTGGCTTTCGGATCTCTTGCTTCGCAACACGAACACTAACAAATTGACAAAAGCTGTGTTTGCACATTAGAGCTACTTGCAAACTAGCATTTCAAGTTCAAGTTTGGACATACAAGCACACAAAGCAAAATGAAGTGGAAAGCTGTGATTTTAATGGGGATTTAATCTCTTTTGTTCTTTGACCTTTTGCGGCTCTCAGAATACATCAACGCTTCTGTCGCATGAGTTGCCTTACTGGCTTAGTTCATGCTGATACAGCCAAGCAAGCATTCAAGTGTGCCTGCAGTGTAGGGTTTGATGGTGTATTGCACTCTTTCTAGCAGCAAGCACAAGAGTTTATCAGCACTACCCAATGGGGTACAAATCCCGTGAATCAGCCCAGGCCCAGCTGCGATCCCAAGTGCAGTGACTCCTTGCAGCTGGACAGAAAGAGCCTCAGAGCTCAACCAGAAAGTAACTTTAGAAGGAATGGCTCAGGCAGCTGGCAGTGCACTGAGTGTGGGGGAACCACCAAGCCAGCTGAGTGTCTGTCCTGCAGAAGGTCAGAGAAAGGCAGAACAGCACTGAAACAGGACTGTAACACAATTCTATCAAGTCTGATTATTAAGAAAACAGAATACTGAATTTAACGTATATAATAGGGGAGGTTTATTTTCCCGTCCCTTTTAAGCCACAAAGCCTTCTCATCTAAAAACCCTGTAATGGAAGTCTCCCAGTCAAAACTGCAGCAGAACTGAATGACTACAAAAGGAACCCACAGGAGAAAAAAAAACCACAGCAGGAGAAATGAGAGCCAAAACAGTGACCAGCCAAGATGGAACCAGCAATACTTTGTGGATTACCTGTGTTGTAACAGGTCTAACATTCTTTCACCAAACTATCAAAGAAAAGAAAAAAAACCCAACGACTAGGCTTCTGACCTTTCTCATAACAATCCATCTCTCATCTGAACCCACTTTTCAAAAATTCAGCTGCGTGCACTCTAATAATGATACAAAAGAAATAAATTGGGAAATTCTTTCCAAACATTTTTCCATCCAATCTGCAACTGAAATTCTGGATAGTAGCACTGATATCTACTATAACAGGAACATCATATGGAAGAAAAAGATCTGGTAAGGGAAAAAGATTTCACATTTGTAGTTGAAATCTGAGAAATGATCGGTTATTGATGCTTAACATTGTTAGAGATCACCAAGAGAAAAATTCCTGGTTATTGATCAGCCACAAAAGAGATTTGTATTTTGCAGGGATCAGATGCAACATAAAAAGTGCAGATGTAGTGTTCAGAGTTTTTCATGTAAGAGATTCAGCCCCAGAGGGAGAAAAAGTTAAGCATATTACATTGAAAGAATCAACAAAATTTCGGTGTATACTGGGTATTCTAACAAATTCAAATTCAATTTCTCTCTAATTTCAAAAACCTTCATGCTATAAGCCAGTGAATTGTGATGGACTTCACGTGATCATGAAAAGCAGTAGTAGAATGAGTGAATGGGAGTTTGGGGAGAGCTGCTACAGTCCTTTGGGCCTGATCATATCTCAGATCAAAAGCCCCAGATATCCCTGGGGGGATATGTCTCACATAATGAGGGTTTCTAAAGTTAAGTCTTGTCGTATATAACAGGAGGAATCCTTTCATCTTCCTTCAGGATGACGTTTTTATAAGGCAGGTCTAGCTTTTGTTTGGGTATCACCTCTTTACTGCAACTACGTCACAGCTGTACTCAGAGTATGATTCAGCCAGTTCTCACTTTTACTTTTTGACTGCATATTTCTATTTTGGGAGACCTAAGGTAGGGAAAAAATGCCAGATGACCAGAAAGACCCTGTCTTAAGCATGGGATATGTCCACTTATATCTGAAAATTAAGTTGTGTGACCTGCAGTTGTTTCAGAATTCCCAGAGTACAGGAGCACGTTGGACTGCCAGCTTGTACCATCTGTCAGACATAATCCTCACGCTTCAGAAGGCTGGACTTCACACAGTTAATAAATTCCATCCAAATCTCAAAGTGTTTCACATAGCCAGCTGAAGAATACCTCTGATAAGGCGTGCTTGTACAGCTTAACAGGCCTCCATGGAATGCCATGCCAGCTTTTCCATGGAAGAAAATAGAGATAATGCTCCTGAACAGTGAATGCTGAAACTAAATGATTAAATAAGAAGTAAATGTACTGCAAAAGACCAAAAAGGAAATAACTACTGAATCTGAACTAATTTTTAGAAAAAGCCACTTATTTCAGTCACATAATAGTACTGGTATACCCAGTGCCAAATATAGAAAGGACAATGCATCACAGTAAGGAAAAAAAATGTTTCTGCATTTTTGTTCATTTTGTTTTTTCCAAAAGAACAAAATCCATGGAACTGCTTTTGGAAAACTATCTTTAGGCATTAGAAGGTTGCCATCTGTTTTCCTTCTCTTCTTTCATCAAAGACAAAGCAAATTCACAACACCCCAGGCAACGCCATACTTGCACACAAAGATAATTCTATATATTCTTGTTTATAAGGGGAAGTCTGAAGAACTTACAATATTGCATCTGACTGAATTGCCTTCAAATACAAAAATATGTGGAATTCCCTGCTTGGTGCGACCCAGCCCAACAGCACAGCTCAGACTGTGAGCTGAGAACATGAGCTTGGGGCATTGTCTGTGGCCCCTTTCCCTTATATTCTCCAGCACCCAGAATTGTTGTATCAGGAGTGTTAGAGGATAAAAGCTTACCTAATTCTTACAAAGTCCATATATAAACTTGTTGTCCTTGAATTTGTCTAATCCTCTTTGAATGTCCTGACACACAGAAATACAGGTGGAACAGGCTGAAAGTCTTCAAAGAACACTTTTAGATCCTTCTTGGATCCCACAGATATTGTT
>VYZP01031427.1:14246-24985 GCA_013400635.1 Hypocryptadius cinnamomeus | reverse complement strand
AATTGAAAAGGCAAATTGAGCATTAGAAAAAGTCTCTTACAATATGCCTTATTAAGCTAAGGAGGAGGGTTATTTCAGGTGGTGTGAACAGCCTGCCTTCCTTCACTGGAATAAGGAAGTTTTTGAAAACTGGAGTTTTCGAAAACAGAGAAGACAGAGAGCCCCAATAGAGACACTTGATTTTGCTGATCATGCCCCAGGGTTACAGGGAGATGTCCCTGAGGTCTGTTTTCTGTAATTATACAGTATGTAAGGAAGGCAGGTGTAGTCTGGACATATTGTATCTCTACAAGACCGTGGCACGTGGCTCAAGCTGGCTAAGGTAGTTTTCTTTTGCTTTGTATGTGAGCTTGGGAATGTGAGAATTTCAGAATGCAGGGAATGAGAGTGAGTTCCTCAACACATGTCTGGAAAGAAGAAAGAGGTGAGCTTAGAATCCCATGGACAAGTCTGAAGTGAGAGACACTCCAGAGAAAGAGATACATTGACCACATCTGTGAAAAAGCAAAGAAAGCTGATTGAAGTTGGCTAAATACAAGTGTGTCTAATTTGCATGTATGGTGTGAGTAACTTGAGGGTCTGTTTTATGAACTTCTTCATTGACTTCTTTTTTTTTATTATTTTTATTTGTGAGGTGTTTTGTAATTGTGGTGAGTGTAATAACTGTACTTGTGTGCACCTAAGCTGTACAGAGTGCATTGGAGGGCACTGCAGCCTGTAGTAGATGGGCCCTTAAACAGGCTCCACAAAGAGGCACTGAAAGTCCTGTGCACCAGTGAGCTCAGCCCAGAGCTGCTGCTGGAGAGGGATGGTGGCCAACACAAGGCACAAGCAAGTACTCTTGGTGGATTAAAACTCATTTAAAAACTGGTGGATTAAATCATTTTTTTAAAAAAGGCATAAGACAAAACAACAGATTCTGGAAGGAAATGTGATTCTCCTTCTTCTGAGAATTACTGAGTGAAATAAAGACATAATAGGAGGAATGATAGGATGAAGGATCAGCCTGCATGGAAACATTGTTAGATCACACATCATGTCACAAAAGTTGAGATTAATCCATATAATTCCATTAATTTTAGCATTTGTAGTATATAATATTAGACTGCCTTGTAGTGAGGGAGAAGCCACATTACCACAGGGTGGTGAACTCAGGCTCTTGAGGGCAGAGGCCTGTAACACATCACCTGACTGCAGCCATACTCTCCCTACAACTCATCCATCAAACCCCAGCTGCAGAAGTGTTTCAGTAGTTCCTGATGAGAAGCCTTTTTAGAGGCATCTGACTGTAGAGCAGCTGGATTGTAACAGTCAAGTTTCAGTGACCTGATGCAGAGTCAGAGTAGAAGTGAAAACTTCATTTCCCCTTCACCAAATGTTGACATGTAAATGCTTTCCATTTAAATATTACTATTTTATAGGCAGATTGGTATATTTTAACAGGTACTATCAACACCCCCTAAATTTACAAGGGGACATAAGCAGACTTAACAACTATTTAACTTAAATGATCTTTACACGAGAAATGCAGGGATGTGAAGGCATTTGACATTTCTGATGAGCATTTTTGTACACTTATGTAACACTGCTATCCCTTGCCAGTAGAGTTCTTGCATCAGCCTGAATTTTTACATATTGTATGAGATACCCAGCCAAGGCACTGGGTATCTCTTCTCATTGCCTGAACAAGTATTTAAAGTTACCCAGAAAACCACAAAATCCAAAATATCTGAAGTTTTGGGGGGTTGTTTGGTTTTTTGTTGTTCAATTTATATTTTTTCAAACATAATGAAACCCCACTAAAACCAAACAAATGCTTGGTAGGTGCAAATCATGTTTAAACCACTGAGTCTAGCACAGTATGGCAAGTGCTATTACAGATTTTTTGGGGAGTCTCTTGCTGTAACAGATAAATTTTAAACACTTCATAGGAAATTTATAAGCCTGATGGAGAAACTAGGCTGTAACTTAGAGTTTTATATTCATTAATTACACTATATGTTTTAGATGCATTTATTGTAGCTAGAATGATCTAGGTGTGATAAATAGCAACCAGACATGTGTGTGTTTGCTAATCCCATTTTCAAGGTATAAATCCTTAGGTCACAGGGGTTGAAAAGGACACGTGTGCAGTGGGGAAGTGATGCAACCTCTTTAGTGACACAGCTGCCAGAAGTAAATAGCTAAAATAGCTAAGTGTCACACAGAGCTCTTTATTAATATCTTCATGCAAGCTGAATAACTTTGCTAGCTAGTTTAGGCATTGGGGTGGTTGGACTATTTTTGTATTCACAAAATGCAGTAAACATTTTCCTGTAGAAGTCATTGTAGCACTTCAATATCTGATAAATTTATAAAGCAGGTGTGGTTTTATATATTTATGAGTTCCCTGATAAGTTCATCTTTGGTATTGACAGTAAATTTTTCTTCTTACTTTGATATTACCATGTGGTAACTATAGCTTCTCATATTAACTGTTTTAGTCATCTTCTGCTCTTTGCTCCTTCAAAAGTAGCATCCTCATTAAAGGACAAATTAAAAAAAAAAAAAACAAACCAACAAAAAAACCACCTGCCCTGACTTAAAAAATACTAGTTGCAGAACTCTAGTAGCATGTGCTGTAGATCCTGTGATCTCAGAAAAACCCTGTAAGCACAGCTTTGCATTTGTTACAGGACTAAACTAGGCTGGAGAGAAAACAAAATTATGGTTTAAAGTTCTGACCAACTAAGTTCAGTTTTTCTTTAGGTCAGAGTGTGAGTCATAATACTTTCTGAAATGCTGCTTTTTACCTAATGTGAACCCTCTGGTTTTTTCTCTAGCAGAGCTTTCAGGAGTGTTCTAGAAATAGGAAATGACAAATACACTAGGCAAGAGTTCTACATTAGCAAAATTCAAATTTGTCTCCTAAAGCCATATTGAGGCACAGAAGTTCCCTGTGAACCAGGCACTTCAAATAGTTTGCTACTTTTCAGGTATCTGAACTTCATCTGATTAGGAAGACTTAAATTAACAAATTATTCTGAATAAATCACTACAAAAAAAAACCGGGAAGAATACGAAATGGAAGTAAGTGTTGTCATCAGTGCCATTGATAATTAGTTACCAATGAATTAAATTATTAATTGATCAGTCCGGCAAAAGTGCAAGATCTGTTTCACATATGAGCAGGAAGGCTGACATGCTCATTCAGGTAATTTTGCTATCCTGACTAGGTAGAATTTAAGCCAGGTGGTCTTTACTCAGAGGGTGATTTCTCAAAGGTACTGCTACATCTGAGTAATGTCTTGGTCACTGACAGTGGAGATTTCATCTTCTTACCCTGCCTTTTTTTTTTTTTTAATTATGGAGAAAAGTATTCAAACCATGACAGGAACCCTGTAGTATCTTCTTACAGGTAAAAACCCTCCAGCACCACCTCAGAGATACAATGGTGATAGTTCTGTGGAATAGTTATGGTGGTGAACTGGATATACAGTGCTGGTCACCAACAGCTTGTGGTCAAACCATGTGTAAATGATAACACTGAGTTAAAACTACTGAGACAACACAGCAGCAAACAGGGCATCCTTTAGATGTGTTTGGACTTGGGTCTGTGAGTATTTCCTACATCTCATAGTGCTCAAGACAAGACAGTTTCTTTGTCTGGGAAACATTTCAGGTTTCTTTCAAGATACTAACTACTTTGACTTCTTCAAGTGGAGAGTGCTTTGTTTTGTAGAAAGCAGCTTCTTTTTCCCCAGATGGTGTGATTAAACTAAAGTGGGTGATACCAAGAGAGCAGAGGATATAAGAGGCTTATAAAGTAGAGGCTTTATGTTTCTGTGAGATATGCTGACACATTTCTGCACAGTAGTTGACACTGCCTAGATTGTCTTGCAAATCCATTATGCAAAATCATTTTACTACTTGTGTGGTGGCAGTGGCTGTTTATTCCACTTTTCTTAGCAGGGTAGCAGAGCAGAATACTCCTGTGCAGACCAACTTTGGGGTATAGATGTATTTGCAGTTTTAAAATTATCAGTGTCTGGGAAAAGAAACAGTAGAATCACCTTAGCACTGATTGCACCTCAGTAAGTTATTCCTGTTATGTAACTTAGCTCTTTGAGGCATTTTTTTATTAGCACAGTTACCATGCTTTATTCTGAGCTAAGTTGGACAGAGCCATAAGAACATCAGAGCTCACTTGAGATAGCTTGGGGATCTCAAAAAAGGTGCTGTATGATAATCTGTTGGTAGAGTGTTACATTTCAGTTTTTTCACTTTGACCAAAAATGTCAGAAGCAAGAGAAAAAAGTCATGACTTCTGTAATACTCTATTTTTATACTGTCAGTGGGGTGTTATTTAAGAGTGCCAGTTCTGAGCCAAAGTCAGCTGAAAAAAATCAGGCTGAACTTCTGATTCCAAACGAGCAAGTAGAAAATCCCATCCATGCCCAGCATGGCAGCAAAGCCTTTACTCTGCAGCTGGCCTTTTCCCACAGTAAAGAAGGATCTTTTCTGCCTCTTGGGCTGGTGAATTCAGTTTACTGTATCCCTAGTTCTTGCTTGTGCTGTCTGTTCTTTGTAGGTTTGTTGCAGCCAGAGGGAGACCCTGCTGCCTCTTAAGCTGAAGTGACATTCATGGACTTTTCTCCCTGAGCCGGCAGCAGCAGGTTTCACCTATTCGAGTCCCGTTCTGGTAATGCTACCCAAAACTAATCTATTTTAGCTCATGGTTGCCATTAGGTACAGAACTGCTTTTTCTTTTCATACACTTCAGCCATTGCAGGTGTGTCCAGGTGACAGCAGGTCGGAAAGAGCTTATGAGATTGTCCTTGTTCCTGTGAGTAACACGAAATTAAATTTAGAAGTATTAGAAGTTTACAGTGAAACCTTAAATTGGATTGACTCCTGACTCACTATATATATATATGTATCACTTTCAGTGTGAGCCTGTTCACTTCCATGTTCCAAATGCAGGATCTATAAATGTGATTGCAAACAAAGTCTCCTCGTGGATACCGAAGAAAGCTGACGCTCAGACACTTTTCATCCTACCATGGTACTGGAAATGAAATTCATCTGACAATAGGTTGTTTATAAGTCTATGAATGTATATGGGGAAAACCCAAATACATGTCTTTTATTCATTATCCAGCATGAAGACAGTTTTGTATTTTAAATGCTAAAGAAATAAACTTTGAAAGATCTTTTATGGCCTAAGTATATATTTTTTTGTCCTATGTTTTCTTTTATAATGAACTTCAAGCAAAATATTTCTTATATTTCAAAAAGGACATTTAGGTTAGCCAGTGCTGTATTTTCCAGACAACAAAAGCAGTTTTAAAGTCAACATCTAAAAATGAAATTGTATTTTTAAATATGTGAATTAGAATTCCTTTAAGTTAAACATGTCTCCTTAGCAACTGTATATACTTAGAGAAAAAGCAAACCCATTGCAGCTGCTTGTCTTTATAGTTGTTTGTGTTTGGTGATTTGTTTCTATTGCTTTTTCATATTGCTCTAAGGGTATTAAGAGTCCATGTAAATCAGCAATGTTAGAAATAGAAGTCAGAAGTAAATTTCTTTAGAAATGATAGAATTTGTTTCCTGGAAGAGGACCAAGAGTAAGCATCAGCTAACTATGTATTATGTACTATACTACTTAAATGTTACAGCGTTGTGCTGAAAGTATTTAACATCTGTTCAATGGGACCACTTTCTAAACCTTTTTGTAATTCCCAGCATCTGTCCAGGTATGTGAGACATTTCTAAGTTGATGACAGATTCTAGTTCATCTTTTTTTGAAAAATAAAATTGAGTAATTAGCAAGCTGAGAAATAATGCAGAAAAAAATAATTTTGATCTCTCTTGTTGAATTTGCATTAAGGATATCATTTTTATACTTTGGGAGGAAAAAAAAAAAGATTGCTATGGTTTTGAACACACTTGAAATTTTAAATGCAAAACCGAAAAAGTTAACACTGAAATTATCACATTTTGGAATTTTCTTGTACTTCTACTGAATCCACGTAAGGCACTGCCATGAAAAGGATGCTTTTAGCTGGAAACCTGTGTTGACAGCAGGAAGCTGTTTTGTAGGGACTCACTTGTGAGGTATCTCGTGGTTGTTCCATCAGTGGTACAGCTGCTGCTGCTGACTTCAAGGCTGCTCAAACAGAGCTGGTGTGTTTAAAGAAAAAAGGTTTCTATTGTAAGAGCCCTTGGATGTGCAGTGTAAATCTGTAACAATATATAGTGCTACTGGATAATAATGATCTAAATGCATATTTTCTGCTGTAAATTTCCCTCATGTGGCTCCAATTATATGTGTACATAGACTATTACCTTTGCACTGAACTGACTATACTTCATAAAATGAAGAGCAAAAACAAGTATTGTACTAAAGATGACCATACCTTGTGGCTCCAATTGTGAAAATACTTTTGCAGAACAAAGGGTATAGCTTCAGTGTTATAAATTTGATTTTTATATTTTTTATTAACATGCATGGGAGACTAAGGATAATATTTTTTAAAAATGAACTTGTTTTTTGTACATTTTTTCAATGTTTAAAACTATATGATTTAACATTACCTCTGAATGCCAGTGATCAGTAAATTTTTTAAGGAAATACCTCAATTTGAGCATTCTTCTCTTGTTACTTGTCTGATAGGTTAAGGTGGACTATAGGGTGTGATGAAGTGAGTATATGATATAGGTGCTTAAACTGTGCTATAGAAGGCATATGATGATTTACTGAAAAGGACCTAAATGATACACTACAAGTGTTGAGTGCAGTTACACAATCATGGCTCATTCTGCCCAACTGGACATTTTCCTCGTGAATGGCTTGTAAATTAAATTTTCAGCGTGAAGCCAAATAAAAAATGAAACAAAAAATACTTCGTTTCCTTTGTATTTTTCTTTTTTTTTTTTTTTTAACCACAGGGTTTACAATAAGGGAAAGGATATAAACCATAATTGTGAGTAAGACTGAGTCCATATGTTTAGGCATGCTTTGTTGATGTGTGTTCTCTGTATCAGTGTGTGTAGGAAAACAGTGTTTACCTGACAACTGGGAGGATGAAATGCAGGGGTTCAAAGGGGGAGGGAGGGGAGAAAAAAAAAAAGAGAAAAAACAAAAAAAACCACCAATATCCCTCTGTGACAGCGATATTGTCTCTAGTTCTATTTTGTGTGCTTAAAGAAAAACACTGAAAGATCAAAAAGTATTCAGAAAAGGCACTCCAGAATTTTGGCAGAATAAGTCTGTCTAGATTAGACTGAATTAGCTCTGGCTACTTTTTTTTTTTTTTTTTAATCCAGGAAACAGACAAGAAAGGATCCAACGCTCCAGACACCTATATACCTGAAAAATTGATAATGGAGGGTGGAAAAAAGGCATCCTCTAAGGTCCAGTTGGTGTAAGCTGAGCCATTAATATGAACAGTATAAAGAATAAAAGTGAACCACTGGGGAAGCTCACCAGAGAAATAACAGATGTTCAGGATGATATGAAGATTTCAAGGGAAGACTTGTTAGTGTTTTACTTCATGTTATTCTCTAATTTCAAGGATGGAGTTGTTGTGGTTAACCTCAGCTGGCAGCTAAGTACCACGTATCTGCTTGCTCACTGTCCCCCCACCCCTGGTGGGAAGAGGAGGAGAACTGGGGAAGAAAAAGGAAAAACCAGAGGGCTGAGATAACAGTTTAATAGTTGAAATAAGATAATAATGAAGAAAGTGACAACAAAGAGAGGGATAAAACCCAACAGGAATAAGTTATACACAACATAATGACTTACCAGCCTCTGATCAATGCCCAGCCCCTCCCAGCAATTCCCCCCAGTTTATATACTGGGCATGATGTTCTATGGTAAAGAACATCCCTTTGGACAGTTCTGGTCAGCTGCCCTGGACATGCTCCCTTCCAGCTTATTGTGCACCTCCTCATTGGCAGAGCATGGAATTCATCCCACAAATGGGTTTGCCTTTGCCTGAGGCAGGAGTAACCCAGACTGCTTTCCCCAGCATATTTTTTACATGCATTACAGGAACTTTATCACCTTCCACATGAAAGTACATCAAAGTTTTGATTAGGTAGGGCCAGCCAAATTGGCAGATCCCCTGGTCTTGATTAACCACGTGGCCTTTGCTAAGTGTGTATCCCAATGTTGGAAGATCCCACCTTGTTCTGACTCTTCCTTATGTTCTTGTGGTGACCTCACTTTGTTCTCCTTTACTGAACAAGGTGACTTTTGCATCCATGTCTACTCCTGTACAGGAGCAGCCGATACCAGCATGGGTTGGTTCTCAGGGCCAGGTGCTGTGCCTGTTGCTGGGGTCAGAGTAGCTGCAGTGCCTGTTCTCATGTCATCAGATCCATTCTTGTCCCCTTGGGGGTAATGAATAAGGTTGAGGAGGACCCAGTAGGCCTGGGCCAGACCCCAGCATGTTGCAATCACCTCTGTCTCTCTGGAATAGCCAGGGCACCAGCATACTTTTTCCAGATGTTTTATTAGTTTTTCCACCATCTGCACTTGTTCAAGGCTGAAGTTCCAATACACTGGAGGTGCCCACTGCCCATGCTGTCCCACTGTAGTGGGTTGGTCTGGATGGATTCCAGGCTCCCACCAAAGCCTTTCTCTCACTCCCCTCCACAACTAGACAGTAACAAAAGGTTCACGAGTTGAGATGAGAATGGGAGAGATCACTCATGGAATACTGTCATGGACAAAACAGGCCAGAATTATGGATATTAATTAAATTTATCACTAACAAATAGCAGTGTAATAAGAGGTAAAATAAAACCTTAAAAACACCTTCCCCACAACCCCTCCCTCCCTCCCAGCTCTATCTCCTCCCCTAGTGGTGCCGGGAAATGGAAGGGGCGGGATGGTCAGTTCATCACCCGACATTTCTCCTGCTGCTCAGGGAGAGGAGCCCTTCCTTTGCTCTGCCATGGGGGACCTCCATGAACTCCTCCAGCATCAGTCCATCTCATGGGCAACAATCCTCCCAAAACTGCTGCAGCGTGGGTCACTCTTCCGCAGGGTGCAATCCTTCCAGGACAGGCTGCTCCAGCATGGGCTCCTCTCTCCATGGGCGTCCCCTGGAGTCAGAGCCTCCTCTCAGGCATCCATCTGCTCCAGTGTCAGACTTCTCCATGGACTGCAGGTGGATATCTGCCTTCCTCTGGATCTCCATGGGCTGCAGGGGCACAGCTGGCTCACCATGGTCTGCACCATGGGCTGCAGAGGAAATCTCAGCTCTGGTGCCTGGAGCACCTCCTCCCCTTCCTTCTCCACTGACCTTGGTGTCTGCAGAGTTGTTCCTCTCACACGTTCTCACCCCACTCTTCTCTGGCTGCAATTACAACTGCCCAAAACCTCTATTTTTTTTAGTTTGTTTTTCTTAAATATGTTATCAAAGAGGCGCTACCATTTCTACTTTGCCCTGTCTTGACCAGCAGCATGTCCAGCTTTGGGGCTACCAGGGATTGGCTCTGCTGGACATGGAGGAAGCTTCTGGCAGCTTCTCACAGAAGGCACCCCTGCAGCCCCTCTCCTGCTACCAAAGCTTGGCCATGCAAATCCAATACACCCCCACACCCTGCCATTTAGGAAGTATCCAATCCCAGGGCAGGTCTCTGGGTAGGATTCTTAAGTAGTTGTTTGACCTTAGGCCAGACCTGGAACACGTACAGGAGACAGCAATAGGAACTGGCTTGAACAACCAATTCAAAATTTTCAAAAGGTGTCTCCTCCATGGACTGGTTCTCCAAGGAGAAAAGGTAAAAGGCATAATTATTAATAATTTTCTGCAGATGGCTCCCAAAATCCAGAGCTGACAGCAGTGCTGAGTACAAACACCAGGTTAGTTCCATGCCCAGCCATTCCATCATATCATAAGCTGGAGCTGCAAAGTACAACAAAATTATAACCTTGGCTCTGTCCCCATGGGTGATAAACAGCACAACAGGGATTATTTGGAATGGGAAATCCTGCAAGTAAGGTAACACATAATGCAACTTTTAAGAAAAAGCACACCAACTCTGAGAGCAAATAAATCAACATTGTGACCAGCAACTATGAAACTAATATAGTGAATACTTGTATTTGTTCTAATGCAGTCTAGTCAAATTTGTCATTATGGCTGGGCCCCATATCAGATGCCAAAAAGAAGTGCTGTAGATTAACCCTAGCCACTAACTAAGTACCATGCAGCCCTTTCTTCTCCTCCAGTGGGAGGGAGAGCAGAATCAGAAAAAGGGAGAACCTGTCAATTGGGATAAATAAAGTTGTTATTATTATTATAATAAAGAAAACTGATACAAGTAAAAGAGAGAGGAATAAAACCCAAGAAACACAATTGATGCATGATACAGTTGCTCACCACATGCTGACTGATGCCAGACCCTGTTCCTGAGCAGTGATCCCCTCCCAGTAACCCCCCCAGTTTATATACTGGGCATGACATTCTGTGGTATGGAATATCCCTTTGGAAATTTGGGTCAGCTGTCCAGGCTATGCTCCCTCCCAGGAGCTCCCCACTGGCAGACCATGGAATGCTGAAAGTCCTTGACTTGGGGTAAGCACTGCTAAGCAACAACCAAATCATCAGTGTGCTACCAACATTATGCTCATGCTAAACCCAAAACACAGCTCTGTACCAGCTGCTAGGAAGAAAATTAACTCTATCCCAGCTGAAACCAGGACAGGCCTGAATGCCCTTCACAGACCCAGGAAGTAAGAA
>VYZP01031427.1:2240-13549 GCA_013400635.1 Hypocryptadius cinnamomeus | reverse complement strand
CGGGGCTGCGGCGGGGGGCGGGGGCGGCCGCCGCCATCGCCATCGGCACTGTCACCATGCTGAGCCGCAGCTCCTTCACCAGCCTGGTGGTGGGCGTGTTCGCCGTGTACGTGGCGCACACCTGCTGGGTCATGTACGGCATCGTCTACACGCGGCCCTGCCCGGCGGCGGCGGACGGCGCGGCCGGCGGATGCGTCTGGCCCNAATTAACTCTATCCCAGCTGAAACCAGGACAGGCCTGAATGCCCTTCACAGACCCAGGTGTCTGTTCTCTCTCATCTGTGTCGCAAGGAAACTCCCGGTTGTGCCGCTGTGCTGAGCTGCTGGGGCAGTTAGCTGTAACTCGTGCTTGTGCCTCCTCTGACCCCGAGTACCTCCTGCCCAAGCCTCTCAGCTGAGGCCTATCTGAGGTAACTACTCACATCATCACTTCTGGCTGACCCACACACCAGCAGACAAGGAAGGACCACAAGAAATGCTCCTTTTTCAATCCCAAGGGCCGGGAAGAGCCTTCCCAGCTCCCTTGAGAGACTATGTTTGGTAGCTCGGGCCTAGGAGAGCAGAGTGTGACTGATGATAAAATGGTGACAATGATAATAGGGATGGTTATCACAGAGTCACTCAGAATCCATTCAGGCCTGAGATCATCGAGTCCAACCTATGACATCAGCTAGACTATGCCACAAAGCACCAGGTCCTGTCTTTCCTTAAACACCTCGCCAATCCATCATCCAACTCCATCTCGCTGGGCAGCCCAATCCAACATCGAATCACCCTTTCTGTGAGGAAATTCCACCTGAAGTAAAACTTAGCTCCCATACGCAGTTTAAGACTTTGTCCTCTCATCCTGTTACCGGGTAGAAGAGGCCGATCCCCGCCGGCAGCACCCTCCTTTCAGGGAATTGTAGAGAGGGATAAAGCCCTCCCAAGAACCCTTTTCTCCAGGCTGAACACCCCCAGCTCCCTCAGCTGCTCCACATGGGACTTGTCCTCCTGACCCTTCACCAGCTTCAGTGCCCTTCTCCGGACTCGCTCCAGCAGCCCGGTGTCCCTTGCTCCGGCCCCGAGCTCGGCTCCCGCTGCTCCAAGCCCGGAGCGCTCCCGGGGGCGGGCCCCGCACACAGCGCCCCCTAGCGGCCGCCGCCTCTCCGTAGAGCGCGCGCCGCGGACGGCGCCGGGAGCCGGGCGGGGAAGGGCGGGGATGAGGAGGGGGCGGGGCCTCCCGCGGCCCCCGGAAGTGACGGNCGGGGCGGGCACGGCTCGGCCCCTCGGCACCGCCCCTGCCCTCTGTCCCTGTCCGTGCCCTCTGACCCCGCTTCTCCCGCTGTCCCTGCTCCCTTCCGGGCGAGCCCCCTCGGCAGTGCTGGGCCTTGTGGGACGCTCCCTTGTTTGGTGCACTGGTAGGGGTTCGTGGTTTGTATTGGTTTCGTGTGTCTGCTGTCACACACGTACTGGTTAGAGCAGCGTTGCGGAAGGAATGCTGGGCCTTCTTAGTCTAGAGAAGACTGAAAAGTCTTCATTAATTCTTACAAATATCTCGGAGGATGGGTGCCAAGGGGATGGTGCCAGACTTCTAAGTGGTGCCTGGCGACAGGATGAGGAGTAATGGCCACAAACTAAAACACAAAAACTCCCTCTTCAGTGTGAGGAAGAACTTTATTATGTTGAGGGTTGCAGAGCACTGGAACAGGATGCCCAAGGAGATGGTGGAATCTCCCTGTCTGGAGACATTCCAAACCCATCTAAATGTGTTCCTTCCTATGTTACCTGCTGTAGGTCATCCTGCCTTGGCAGGGCTGTTGGACGAGGTGATCTCCAGAGGTCCTTTCCAGCCCTGACAGGGACCCTTTCCTTTATTAGCAGAAACTCTGGTTCTGTGAAATGGCTCCACTTCCTTCACCTTCTAGAACAGGTCATCCCATTAAAATGTATTTAGTGTCTGCTCCCAAAAGGAGCTGAAAGACTTTTTTTGAGTACGCTATTTTCTTTCCCTCTGTGTAAAACCTTCCTGCATCTGGGAGAGTTAGTGAAGCTGGAAGACAGACCTGTATTCTAAATGTAGAGATAAATTTATTTCCATGCTCTTAATTTCTCTGTGCTGTGTTTTGATTTCAGTTAAGCGTGTACACTACCACACGGTCAAGCATTGGTGCTGAGAGTAATATAGATCTCGTTTTGAATGTGGAGGATTTTGATATTGAGTCCAAATTTGAAAGGTAAGGATCTGGACCAGTAGTGTCCAAGGTATCAGAGTTCTTTGCTGAATTCTGAAGTGCACATCCTAACTAGGAGTTACATGGATGGAAGTATGCACAAAGCCAAGGTGGATTTCACTATTGGTTAGCTTGGATCAGTGTACTGTTCTCAGTCATACAGGCAAACACTTTGCAGAAGTGTGCCTTGCTCGTAATAGTAAAATTTACTTTCCATTGGGAAAATCTAAAGACAAATGTGCCTGGAAATGCTTGAGACTTGCCTCTAATCACATAGGTAGGACACTGGCTACACGTTTTGTTTTATTCTTAATTGCTGTGGCTTCAGACCTGGAACAGGACTTAGATGTCAGACCATGTTCTCCCTTCATGTATTTTAGCAACGTGCTTTTCCATAACTATTTCTCTGCTAAAAATCACACGAGAAAACCTTATTTTCCGATAGTCTAGGGTTTGGGGATCTTCTGAAGGGATATTGGTGCCAAGACTGTGCCCTTAGAGAAGTTTTTTAGTAGAACACTGCACTCTGCATATGCCTCTGAACAGTAAAAATGACTGGAACTACTTGTTTTGTTCTTCAGATTTGCTGTCTCACTTTTGTTTTGTTTGTTTGTTTAAAATAATTGCCCCATCCTTGACTCTCTTATTGTAGTCTCCAAGGTTATTTCACTCTCTTTATTTTCTATGACTAAAGAACTTGTTGGTTAGAGTTTAGGCCATATTGAACTTCATCTCTGACAGACCTTATAAGAATTGTTTTACTGGCAGGGTCTGCTAAGCCATTGAAAGTATTCAGAGCAGAATAAGCTGAGCAAGACTACAGGAATAGAGGAGGCATTATGCAAGGGTGCAAGTAGGATGATTTCTTGGCTAGTACAAGGAGAGTGACTTCATGGTTTGGGGCTCCAGTTTAGAGTTCTGTGCTTGGCATGCCATAGCTGAGAAGATATTTTATTAATGCAAAGTGCATGGCAAAACTTTGTGATTTTCTTTTTAAACTTTGTATTGTGTATACAATCTGTGATGCATCTTCAGCACATGAAGGCTGGTTTTTTACAAGTCATAATTCTGTCATAATTCTGGCCCTGTGACCTACCCGTAGAGGAAAGCAACAAAAGAATTGATGATGCAGTCCTGTGTTATCTAGGGTAATAAAGTAGGGGGTGGACAAAGGTTAAACTGTCTTAATATAATAGTAAATCCTTGGAAATGCATATATTGTGATATGTATAAAAAATTACCCCATCCAGCCATGGAACATGTTAGCCAGAAGTAATTGTGTCTAGTAATAGCTAAATATTTCAGCATGTGCTATGTCATCTCATAATATATTTATTTTGTATTTTAGGACAGTGAATGTCTCTGTACCAAAGAAAACCCGAAATAATGGCACATTATATGCATTTGTGTTTCTTCACCATGCTGGCATTTTGCCTTGGCATGATGGTAAGCAGGTGCATGTAGTAAGCCCTCTGACCACGTACATGGTCCCCAAACCAGAAGAGATTAATTTGCTCACTGGTGAATCAGCCACACAGGTAGGTGTGTGTTCCATCTGTGGAAGAACATCTGCAAAATAAGTAATCTGTTTTATAGACATTTCTGGTGTTAATATCTGCTGTGCTTGCATCTTTAAACTAAGGATGATAAAACAGGAAAAAAAAATCAAAATCCTCTTCTTAATTATCTTGCTAATAGCAGACCACTCAGCATAACAGAGGCAGAGCTCTTTAAAATGCTGGCTAGTTGTTTAAACACTATCCTAGTTAACAGTAATTGCTTCAAGGATTCATTGCTTTTGGTAGAAATACTGTATTGCTCTGTAACAGCGTGATGCTGCTTTCTATAGTGAATTGAATTCATTTGAAATAATATGCTTTGCTGTTGTAAAATAGCAGAATAAGATATGAAGACAGATAATGTTTTGTTAATCATCCTTTTGACTGTTTTGAAGTAACATCTGATTACTGTATAGTCCTGATTTTAAAGTGATTTCTTCTTACTTGTATCCACAATCCTAAGGTATGAAAGTTAATTAGATGAATATTCCTTCTTGATGGACAAGGCTGTGAATGGATGCTTAAGTTTTTCAGTGTCAGATTGTGGTGGGCCTTTAAAATCCATTCTGTTGTATTTCAGCAAAATACTTGATCTGGTCAAAATTACAGGCTTCTGGTTTATGATATAGTTAATGACTCCCTGGATTCTTTGAGTTAGATTATTACGTTGTTCAAAATTTTGTGTTGGTTAGCAGTATGTATTTTTATTCTTTTTTTAAAGCAAATTGAAGCAGAAAAACAGCCCAATGCCCTGGATGAACCGGTGTCTCACTGGAGGTCAAGACTAACCTTAAATGTCATGGTGGAAGATTTTGTGTTTGATGGATCATCGCTCCCTGCTGATGTTCACCGTTACATGAAAATGTAAGTGGATGTCTTAATTTTGTCACATATGTTATTTATAAACTTATGTCACATTCCTTCAAAAATCTTCCTTGACTTTCTGTAGTATTTTATGTTTAAATGGGCACCTAGAGACAAGAGCAGATACTCTTAGTGCTTGCATTTTGGTAGTGACAAATTGCTGCTAAGATACTATGTACTAGAAAGCCTTATTGGAGATACCTGGCTTCTGGGTAGCTCAGAGTTTACAATACTTTTTCTGTGTGGAGTTACTATAGTAAGGCAAAGCAGGACTACAAAGACACAGGTAAAATGCTATAGCAGACCTCAAACCTGTTTGTTCTCCAATTGTCCTTCTGGCCTTCAGACCAATTGCCATCCCTTGACCCTTTCCAGTTTTCCTTCATCCACAAGTTACTTTTACAGACTGGAAGTACTGAAGCAGTACCGCTGATCTCCTAGGGTATCTTTTTTCTCCATTTATGATTTGCTTTATTTTACTTTGACAGTGTGTGTTCCTATGTTATGTCATTTTCCTCGAGTAAATTCTAACAAACAGGGAGGAGTCTTTAGGCCTCTAGGTGCAGGCAGTAGCTTCTGCTCACAGCTTGCTTCAATTGCTTCCAGTATCAATCATGTAAGTGATGCTGTATAGGCTTGTGCTGCTGTGTGTTGATGTCTTTCTCTACAAGTACCCTCTTAAATCCAGAAGTTGTTGGTTAACCAGCAGACCCCAGGGTTCTGGGATAGCTTTCCAGCCAGAATAGGTAGAACCATAGCAAGAAGGGGTTGTTGTACTGGGGTTGATGGATGAAGTTTTTTCTGGTTGATTTGCATCAGTGCTGTTTAGTTATGGCATTATACAGGAAAAGAGTTTTGATATGAAATAACCTGCTGCAATTTCACTAACAGTAGCTTTAATTGTAGTTATTACATAGAAATCTAAATCACTTCAGTTAAATAACCAAGCAGTAATTTGTGAGCCTCAATTTAGTACTTTTCTGTGTTACTGTTGCACATTGTGTGTTTAGTATGTAGTCTCTTAGCTTGCAGAGAGACGACTTCTTTTGTCAACAGCTAAAGTTCAACTTTCAGCCTTTAAAAATCTCCACGATGTTACTCCATAGATTTTTACCGAGAGTATCACAGTGTAGATAACTGCCTTTCCAGTGAAGACTTGAAGAATTTGTTTCTGTTAGGGTGTTGGGCTAAATACTTTTCCATCACGTTCATGGTCCCATGTGGGCGAGAGCATGAGATTGATGTCCTGCCAGGCACCGATGAGTGGGGAAAGTGGTGGAGGGATGTCATGGTATCAGTAGGAGGGGAATATTTGAAACAAAGGATACAAATATATGGCAGTAAACTTCAGCATATTTCTCTTCCACAGACTTTTAAATTTCTCTTGGTCACGCAAAAGCTTCAGCATCATCATAACCAATTTAATTTGTATTTTTATTTGCTTATTCTGTCTTTACACAAGAGTGAAAACAAACAATATTTCTCAATATCTTTCAATGAAAGATTGATTCTAGACTAGTGGCTAATTTCTTGCTGTGTGTTAAAAGAAAATGTGCCTGAAAAGATGGTGGGAAATTTCTACATGGGTAGATTTGAAAGTGATGAATGAGTGCTAATTTGAATAAAAGTAGTTTTCTTTTTAGATCACTACAGTTATAAAATCCATGTTTAAACATCCTAGGGTTCAGTTGGGGAAGACAGTGCATTACCTTCCAATATTATTTATTGATCAGCTAAGCAACAGAGTGAAAGATTTGATGGTGAGTAATAGAATACCTTTAATTACATTTTACGGTTTTAACAGTAATCTTCAATGTTGTGTTAATTAAGATTTTCTCATAGGTTGTTTGCTGTAATGAAGAAGTATAAATGCACAAAAGGACTCAATGACCATTTAACTTAATGTGACCTACTGTGGTAATTGCAGAAGCTGGATCTGGGCTTTGAGACTTCTCTCTGGCAGAAGTATCTGTCAGTCACTGTCTTCTATTCCACCAAAGATGTTTGGATTCCATTGCTTCTGCCTTTTGGGTGGATATGGAGGACATCACTGTAGCACCAGTGGCAGTGGCAGGACCAGTCTTCCCAGTAGTTTCACTCCGCAATATGAAGAAGTTGTGTTAGCATCCCAGACTAGATTCTCATACCTTCTAGGCATATTGACAATATCCACAGCTGATAGTGGAGTTACACTTGAGATAAGTCAGTAGCTATTCTCTTATCTCCTCAAAATTCAAATGGGGTTAAATTTCTTGGTGCTGCTATCACATTAGACTAAAGCTAAAGCACCTGAAAGTTTGGTGTTAGAGTACAGAGTACATCCAGTGAGTTTGTGCACTCAAATAAATCAGGACTTTGAAACTTCAGTAGTGGAATTACAGAAGGATGAAGTTGGATGAGATTCCTGGAGATTGCTAGTCCAGTGCCCCTTCTCAGAGTAGGATCAGGTGGAGTGAGTTTTTCAAGACCTTTTCCAGTTGAGTTTTGGTTATATCCAAGGATGGAGAGGCCACAGCCTCTATGGGCAACCTGCTTTAGTATTCAGTCACTCCAGCACTTATTAAAAAAAAAAATAAATTCTGTGTTCAGTTTTTGCCAGCTCTTCCCTTGTAGGAAATCAAGCAGTTCCTTTGCTACAGGTCTGTTCCTTTGATACATGGCAGTCCCAGGTATCTAAATCATGTTGATCTTAGCAGCTCTTAGTTAAGCCTTGCAGTTCTTTTCAGTTGCACTAACTGGAATTGGTAATTAATTTGAGTTACTGAGAACAGCAGTCTTGGGGAATGTCTCAGAATTGTTAAATGAGCACATCTGTATTATGCATCTTCTAGTTGGAAGCCTTTGTAGATGTAAACTTCCCATATACCTTCAAAATTGTCTCTCCAATTCATTACTTTAGCTCAGAGAAAGGGTTTTGTTACTCAGTGTTCAGGAGAATCTTTACAAATTTGTGTCCCTTCCACCCCAGATTTGTAAACTCCTGATCATTTGCTACAAGTCTTGACAGCAGATTGTTTTGTCCAGTATTGTTTTAGATATGTATTTGTAATGTCTGTATTAGTGGTCACTGTCCTTTGTTTAAAGTTTTATCACAGCTCATCTAGTCCAGTTCAGTACATTCATGTGAACTTTTAACACAAGTCATGTACCCTGTTTACAAATAAATTCAGCATTCTCATGTTACTAATGACATTCCTGCAGTTGTCATGCGTGCCGCAGTTAATATTGTAACTCACTGCCTTAGAAAGTCATTGAAGATCCTGGGAAGTGCTGCAAAGACTATTCCACTAGAACCTGCAAACTTCCCTGTCAGCACTGGCTTATGTGATGTCTCAGTAGTGACTAGCCAAACTGCTCTCAAGCCCTGCAGAAAGAGTGGTCTTGTAGTAAACATTCTGTAAGAGACTAAGTGGTAAGTGAAGAGCAGGAAAGAATAAGGAGAGAAGGTGGTACAGCTTTTGTGGAGCCAGGTCAATATTTGACTGTAAATAGGGGCACGGACAGTGTCTGTTTTCTATGCCTGACCTAATATCATGGAGCTGAAGATGTGTTTTTCCTGCTTGTGCTGGGCTGTGTAGATTGTCAACTGACTCTTTTTCATCAAGATGTAGGTCTTCTGTGGTGAGTACTGCAGTCTAGAGATCATGTGTTCCTCATCTTCTTACATATGCTTAAATGCTGTGGTTTTGGGATTGCACAGAATTTAATAAAGAGATAATTTTAAAATTCATACCACTGAACTTATTTGCAGGGTTTGCACACTGTTTTGTAGTATTGATTAAGTAGAGTGCTAGAAGGAATGATGCTCTGTGCCATACTGCAAGAGTAGGCTGTATTGCAGGGATGTGGTCATTCCTAGCTTTCAAAGGCTTAGCAACCATCACACTCACATTGAGGTTGTGAGGCACCATTTGTGGGCTTTAAGTTGTTTGTTAAGAAAGAATTCATTCTTCTAATCTTACCTTTATTTTAGCTTGCTTTTGGTGTTGGAGAATTCCCATCTCTGTCTTCTATTGCAATCCGATTTCCTCCCTACACAACCCCTAATTCCTCCATAGTAATTCTTTGTCTGTGGAGAGTGCATTTGCCACATGCTGCTTACCCAGGCATTTGCAAAATTTTTGTTTCTTGTCCATCCTCCACAGATAAAATTTCTTTTCCCTTTCTATCGTAAATGTTAACGCTGTCTTTGATAGACTGAGAAATTGAAATTAGACTAATTGAATTACGGGAATCCTTTGAAAAGGAGAAGCAGTGTGGAAGATGTTTATATGGTTTTTGGTATACCAAAAACTGTAGAATCTTGCCAGTGTTCTCTACAATCAACTGTAACCACGCTTGATTTTTTTGTTCCATTTAATTCAGAGCTCCCTGACACTGTTCTAGGTTTTCAAGCTTTTCTCTCTGCTGTATTCATAAAACTTTCTCAGCTTCCCTTCCTCTCCCTCAGACAGGGGCAGAACATGCAGGCACATGAAAAGGTTACAGGGTCTTGGGAGGGTGGTGAAATTGAGATTTGTTTGTACTCACTGGAGGAAAGACTGAATGGGACAATGAATGTAGCCCTCAGTTCACATGTGAGTGATAGCGGGGGAGCCTAAAACCATGTTCTGTGTCACAAGAATCAGAAGAAGCCCATTCACCTCAGGTGTCAGCTAACTAATTACTGTAGAAACAGATGCAGTGTAGAGTAGCAGGTCTGAGATGGGAATTATGATTGGGAGTAATTAGGAGCCTGGAGCAGCAGATCTTGAACTCTTGCAAAGAGTGCCTGCCAATCTGTCGTCCTGGGCTATCCTTGGAAATGTAAAACAGACTGCCTGAACTTGTTCTGAAGTAGCTGATGAGTATTCTAACATCTGAGAGGACAAGGGGGTTTTTGTGGTTTTTTTAAACCTGTTTGAGAGGTGGNTTCTGAAGTAGCTGATGAGTATTCTAACATCTGAGAGGATAAGGGGGTTTTTGTGTTTTTTTTTAAACCTGTTTGAGAGGTGGACATGGGCAGCTGACATGCAGAAGGAGCTGAGGCAATTTAAGACTTTTTTTTCCTGCTTAAGTAACATGTAGATGATACAGTAGGATTAGCAGAGATTTATTTTGTGGGTTGCAGGAAGAAATTTTTTGTGACACCCCCAGATCCCAAAGTTATCTTACTTAGCTTTAGCTGTGGTGTGTTCATTAGTTTGAGCTAGTGGCATCATCTTGCTTCCCCATCCTTTCAATTTCTCTCAAAATCAGCCTCAATTAAGTAAATTTCTGACTGTGGCCTTTGGTATACAATTTGTTTGTTGGTTGTGTTCTTTGGGGTTTTTGTATAATATTCTAGTTTAGGTAATCTTAGTATATACATTCAGAGAAGAGCTGTCAAAAGAGTTATCTTAAGCACACGTTTCCCACTTTATGCTGCCATCTCAGAGGCATTTGTATACAGGAAGAGTGCGGTTGCCATAGGAACTTGAACAGAACAAACTGGTAATTTAACATTTCCTGGAAAAAACACAAAGACTTCAAGCATGGTATAGAAGTTTAAGATCTTATTCCCTTTAAAAAACAAACTGAGTTCATAAAATTGTGTGATTATATTATAGTGTGATACAATCACTTTTTTTATTTTAAAAAAATATGAATGGAAGTAATTGTTGCCATTTTTCTGCTGTTAAAGATGAAACATGTCTTTTTGAAATGCAGGTTATAAATCGTTCAACAACAGAGCTACCTCTTACAGTGTCGTATGACAAAATATCTCTTGGAAAACTCAGATTTTGGATCCACATGCAGGATGCTGTGTACTCCCTCCAGCAATTTGGTATGCTTACCTGTAATGACTTCAGGCTAAGAAACCTCAACTAACCCCTTAATTTGTTTCTTTTATGCACAGAGATGACACTTTTTTTTTTTCTGGATAGCTGGTAAGGAGATTTAATGCTACAAATCTTGTGTTGTTTCACCTTAAGTTAAAAACATATGTTGACATGTGGTAGGGAACAAGAATACAGAGGTGAATTAAACATTTTTAAAATTAATTTTATTTGGGTAGTACTCTGTAAAAGCATTAGAGGGCATAATCAAGAAGAGCATTTTCACTATGGGTTTCCCCTGTCATCCATGGAACAGAAAAGTTGCATCAGTGGTACATAGGCTTTGATATAAAGTATACACAGCTGCTCACTGTAGCCATATATCTGCAGTGAAATACAGGCAGGCCATACTGAGTAAAATCCAGCTGCTTCTCCTTAGCTTAGGCTAATGTATGTTAAAGCTAGAAGTATGTCTGCTAAACATAACTGTCTTGAAAGAATCAGGTAATTGCTTGCTCAGCATTTGTCCACCATCACCTCTCCATAATTTTTTGTGAGCCTACTCAGAATTGAAATTTTCATATTCCATGCCTTGGTTGTCGTGTGATAGACACAGATATCAAGACATCTCATCCCATGAGTACCTCCGCTGCCTGGAAAGAAGGCCTGTGTAAGATGCATTTTGTTCCCCCTACGTATGTAGGTAGAGGAACGTAAGGTTTGAAATTTCCTTTTTGGAATAATTCCTGGAGCAGTCAGATCAGTAGTAAAACTCCAAAATCACTTGAGAATGGCCACGTACTTGCTGTGATGGCGAGTAAGTTGGTGCTGCACTCAAGCACTGTTGCCATAAACGCAGCATTGTGTGTTTTCTG
>VYZP01031425.1:0-26945 GCA_013400635.1 Hypocryptadius cinnamomeus | reverse complement strand
ACTAATGCCTCTTCATCTCGTGTTTTGTCAATTGTTGCATAAGTGCGTAGACAGTGGCGAATTATGTCAACATTTGACGTTTGAAGGCCTTCCAAGAGCAGCCCTTCCAGAGACTGCTGCAACATGGCTGTTATTCCAGCTATACGCTACAAAGAGAAAGAAAATATAGTCATAAAAAGCCAAAATCAAAGCCTGTCATCATTGCTGAAGCAAATTCATCCAGAAGTGCCTAACTCAGCTTTCTATCCTTATTTGAAAAGTACAAAAATTTGATAACTGTCAGTGCTGAACGACCATTAACACAAAAATAATGGGCTACTGATGCTATATAAGACAGGATTTATTACAATAAAACTAAAGGCAATTATTATCTTCTATATGTTGTAAGTTATATAGTAAGTTATATCAGGTCTGCATTATCTTGAGGAAATAAGTCAATAATTGTTCCTTGTTCAACTGAACCAGTATGTGACAATAAACAAAAGATTTACAATAAGTGACCAGGGATAACAATTGTAGCATTTATCCCTCACTGTCAGAGACTAAACAGACAGTGTGTACCCAGCACTACTTGTGAAATTACCACAAACCAATGACACTGAGTGACACTAGCAAATACCAAAGAAATTAGATTCCTTCTGGCTTCTGCCAGACAGCTTCTTCAGTCTACACATATTCTCCTTTTTGCAAACCATTTTTCCTGATCTCCCATGACATCTTTTCTTCTAGATCTGACTAGTGTAGCAGTGAGTCCATTGCTACACTACCTGCAGATACACTCCTGGCCCTATAACTCCGCATTTGAAGGAAGCTCAGCAACACACATTAAGGTAGTCAGAGTTGAACTATTAATATAGCCAGGAAAATTTCTTCTCTCCCTTTTTACATGTTGTATTGTGTCCAACCATCCTAAAATGATTCATAGAATTTGTACTGAACATGCAAAGTCAGGAACTCAATTGGTGACTAGTCATGAAAGCTACATTCTGATGAGCCTTAGCAACAACAGGTAAAGGACAGAAGTCCTAGCAAACACCATTAAGGAAGCCATGTGACAAATGTTCTCCCACCCCATACACTACTCTGCTGGTCATGCTCACTGCTGCTGGTATCCAAGTTTGATATCCCACTCAGTGGCCAGAGGAGTCTTGTAAACTGTCCATGCAACAGCACGACCCCATGGATATCTGGAGCCGAAACAAGTTTATATTGCCAACAGGCAGAGGCACAAACTGGAACTCTGAACTACCTCAATAGCTTGAAAGCCATTAAGAATGACACCCTCATGAGAATCAGCTTAAAGTATTACCCCATCTCTATATTCACAGCTTTCTTTAAACACAAGTTTTGGTTTATTCCCTCTCCCCACTGAAAGAATAGAAGAAAAAAGTCCCACCAAAACATCAATTAATCTTTTACAGTAGGTAAAAGAGTATACTGGGAGATTAGTAATGGCCAGCGTAATTACATGAGAAGACAAACTCGAATATATTCAAGGCAGCCACTATGTAGGCACATTCCATTTATATTCTGGTCTGTACACTGCAGCTAACAAAGCCAACATAAATCTCTAGAACGAGGCCTCAGTATCAGTAAGCAGATGAACTGCAAGATACATCAGCTGACAAAAATGTCTGCCGTATTTCCTACTCTTATTCTCAGTAATTTATCCTAAAGAAGCAAGCAAACATCCTCAGAGGAAGCAATAGTTCTAGTCAACTGATAAAAATGACCTCATGAAACCCATTTTTCTCCATAAATTAATTCAATAAAACTCTGTGGAAACAGGCATTTGTCTTCCAATTATACTGGTTTTGCTTGACTGTGCAAGTGTTAAGTGTCATGCAATACTTACTGGTCTCACTTTGTCTAAAAGGGGCATTCCTTTGCTTTGTACTGCATGGAATTGTAGTTGATTAAATTCTGTGGCAATTCTCTCTAAAACTTGTCCAGTTAGAAGTGGACTAGAAGAGAAAGGATACAAAATGAGAATACACAGTTAGATCCTCTCAAACCAATTGACTCTTATCTGTAACAGATAGACAGAGCTTTCCCTCAATTTTTTTGTAGTTTAAATATTTTGAATTCTGATAGGTACTCCTATAATTATTGCAATCAAGCAATAATAATCTGGAGCACGCTACATGATTAGCGCTGCTTTGCAGCTCTAACATGAAGTGGGTGAAGCAGAAGCTGAGAGGAACATAAGCTCTTGCCTCAGCAGTATGAAGCACTTTCTTCTAGATGGCAGTTTTACCATCACATGAAAAGTCAGTCCTAAGAGAGCTCAGAAACTGCACCAGCTGACCTTCACCATCCAGATTTGTTTCCTTCTTCCTCTGTCATATAGTAAAACTAATGATAGTTATCTCTAGAGAAACAGTTCTGCCCTTCTTAAGTCTACACAATCCCAATAAAGAACTGAATTTTCAGTTGTTCAAGTATGATCTTAACTGCAAACTTAATTCTGCAAAGTGCCTCACCTGACTGAAAATATCTCCTTTTGTCCCTCTAGGCATCAGCCTACTTTCTGGTAGGTTGATACACCTATCCACTACCATGTGATCCAGCACACTGAGCTGAAGAGACAGTCTTACACTGTGTCTTCCCTCGTGCTTAAATTGTACTTGCATCCCAGTCAAGCCTTTCAAGTGCATTGTAGCTATGATATTTTATGAAAAATCCTATTGTCAGGATTTTTCCCCTGAGAGGCTAAGGAGCCTCAAGAGAAAAATGTCAACAATAATTATCTGCTGCTGTGGAATGCAACTGTGCCTGAACAGGCGCAACCACATTAGTCTATGTAGATTATTCTACTTGATAACCAATCATGGTCCAGCTGGGTGCACTCTCTGAGCAGACACAAGACTTTGTCATTAATTCTTTTCTATTCTTGCTAGCCTTCTGATGGATCTTTTCTCTCTATCCTTTTTAGTATAGTTTTAATATAGTATTTTAATATAATATATATCATAATATAATAAACCAGCTTTCTGAAACATGGAGTCAAGATTTTCCTGTCTCTCACACGTCCTCGTCCCCCGAGAACCCCTTGGGTTCCACAGCAACAGTGCATGACTGGAACATCAGTTCCAAAATTGGCTGAATGACATCCTGCAATACTCAGCAATGGCAGAGGAAGAGGTTTGACTAGGATTTGTCACAAACCTTCCTTGTACTAGGTTTGCCTTGCTTGCCTTCAGCTATTCTTGCAGCAGTCCTTTCACTTACACATAAGCAGGGAAAACAAGAAAAACTATTTTGTTTCACTTACAAATGACATTGGAATAAACCATAGAGAGCATTTCAGACATGAGAGGATTAGTGACTTCTAATAAAATAAAGTAAAGTAAAATAACTGCACATTAACCTCACAAAGCTTGCTTACTGAAAGCACCACAAGTAACTTGGAACTTCGGAGCCTGAGTTACACATTCTGTGAATGACTGGCTTGCAAAAGACTAAAACCAAGAAAATATTAAAATTACAGTAATTTATTCCATCAGAGTCACATTTCTAAAGATACATCCTACTGCTTGTAAATTCACCTTCAACAACACCATGAAATGAAGTTAGTCCCATCAATTACAAACAAAACTGAACATTACAATTTTTTTTACCTGTTTCCTTCTAATGAGGACAATTCTTTAGTGCCTTGGGAATGTAGAATCTTCTCAATTTTCTCAACAGACTGAATAACATGAATAAGTCTCAGGACACACATCTGTAATTAAAGAGATGTTTTTCGTGTCTAACCCCAATCCCAACTGACATCACCTAAAGAAAATGTTTTAGATGGTTTCTTAGCTCTTTGGGTTTTTTCTGGTTTAAGTTTTCTCCCTTTATCTCAACACTTGAGTCATGTCTCAGTAGTACTGCTCACATATGTCCATAAAACACCACAAATAAATGTTTGTCACAGATATAGGACAGCTGTTCCCATCCCTGATGTTTTTCAAAGTCAAGCACACAGACAAATGTTAGTGTGTCCCCTGCCCATAAAAATCAAACAGCTGTACTTCAATTCCATTCATAACAAGTTTATATGCTACTGCAGTCAGAAACAAGAGCAACTACAACAACAACAAAAAAAAATCCAACTAAATCAAACACATGTTTTGGGCAACTACAGTAAAACAAAGATTTATGATCAACTAGACACTGTAAAATATGAAGTCTGTCAGCCAAAATGTCAATACATTTTACAAGTACAAAATCCTGCACAGTGTGCATCTAGACAGCATAGAACTTTCTTAATTTCATTTTCCCTGGGTTAATGGCAAAATCAAAGTCATCCTAAGGATGATCTTTTAAAGGTAGTAATTTATCTGTTGTACCTTTTTTCTTCTAATGTCTTCTTGTTTAGTCATTCGGTCATCTACTGCTTGAATTCCTTCACTGACACATGACTTAAGACTCTGTGAAAGAAAAAGTCAGTATGCAAAGCATGCTTCCCATTTAAGGGTTGAAAAAAAACTAAAAAAAAAAAAAATCTAAACTTAAGACACAGATTAATAAGATCATGGGACTGATAAAAGCTACAGTACATCAAGTGAAAAAGCCATAAATACAACTAAATAACAGAAAGTAGAACCTGCTCCTTAGGTATTGCCACTGCAAATATAATTATTTCCACCATAACTCTTCTTTTATTACCTTAAAGAGAACAAATGACCTTTGCCTAAAACCAGACAATCAACCCACTATATTTTTATGTCTTGCAACTGAAGTAATAAATCAGTTTTAAATAGTATTTTTCAAGTAATAAGGATTTTTCTATAGTAGCTGACCCTGTTCTCTGTTAGACAAGAAGGGTGTCACATTCTGAAGGCACATTTATGCAGCAAGCATCCCTTTGAACTGGCTGCCAAGATGATCAAAAATTGCCCATTCCTATAAATACCAAGTCAGTGTGGAAGAGCCAGAATAAGATCCACCTTCAAGAGGGTGAGATTTTACCACACACAGAGCAAAGTACGTCCATAAAGGGACTGCGCTGCATCTGAATTTTCTACCATCTTTAAGTTATTCAAATATTAAAACAGCTCCAAGATATCTCCATAGACTTGTCTTGCAAGAGTCTATTCACTTGTCAAATTTTAGAAACTCTAACTCTTGGTTGAAATGCACTATAAGAAACATAAATTTACCGCAACACAAGTGCCTGAAAACACAATGCTGCTCCTACTAGCAATCTAAGCCATCGATTTTCAAAGAGGTTTTTTTAATTACGAATTTTTACAATTTTTTTATTCAACAAACATTAACTTGAGTAGAAGACATTCCGTACATCATATGAGAGTGAGCTGAATTTACCAAGCTGTTGACAATGATTGTTTTGAACTTACCATAACTTCTTCCCTTAACTGTCCCAAGGGTACTGAAAGCTGATTGAGAGCCTTGTCCATGCCAACCTAAAGAAATTACCACAAACACATTTATTACTTTTTTGATAAGATCATATGTGAATTACTGACAAAGCCTATCATTTTACAGACACTGAAAGAGAACTGAGAAAACATAACTTCCTTTATAATTTCTAGTTTTTAAATGAATGCAAAAAATGTTATCTCAAATACAAGCATAAAGCTGGAAGACTGCTTTCACACAAAGCCAAAAGATAAACAAAATTTCCTCCTATGGAAAGTTTTTCTCTCAGAAGTATGTTAAATCTCAGTCTTTGAATCTGTATAATTGGAACAATTACAATTTTCAGACACAAAGTTGGGGATTTTTTCAGATACTTTGACTGTACAAAAAGTTTAAAGATTCCTAAAAGAATCCTTCAGAAGAGACTTACTTTTATCATTGCTATTCTACTTTAATAATTTATTTCCTTCAATTTTAAAAGTGCTGACAGTTTGAAACAAAGTATGCCCTGAGTCTAACTCCCTAGCAAATCAGCTTTTCAAGACAAAATGCGTACATCTAAAACATTTACTGCAGGCCAAGAGCAATTCTGTACAGCAATTCCATAAATTCTACAGGAATGGTGTCTCAGTGCAAGGATTAGAGACCTCAGTGCAAGGATTAGAGACCTCAGCTTAAGATGCCTTAAATCATAAAATGCCAAAATAAAAGACATACTTTTCATATGAAAAATAAAAATCGCACTGAACCACACTAAGCATGAACTACACAGTACAACCAGTAACACTTACGAGATTTGTTGAGAGATTAACAAAATCTGCATAGTCCTTATTTATGAGTTCTACCATAGCAGTTTTAAGGAGTTTGTAATAGAGCTCCAGATCCTCTCTGAGCTCTTCCAGCTGCACACGTTTCCTGCAGTCTGACACAAAGTGATCAACATCAAAATCCGCCTGAAACAGGAAAGAGAGAAGGATGTAAGTAAACAGTTCACACAGGGAACACACCCAAAATAAAGTACTCCATATGCCAGTGAGTTGACCAAACGAAAGCCCTAGGGGGCAAAAGGCTTCTTAACGCAGGAGTTAAACTCTCGGGTTTTAGGCTGAAAAGCACAGAGCGTTGTGGGGCTGAATATCCAAAGACCAGCTCGCCAAAATACAGGAGACTTAAAAAACCAAACAAACCACGAAACAACAGCCAAGAGTCGAAATTCAGTAGTGAGAACTACTCTACTCTCTCCAAGCAGCGAGGCCTCTCGCTCCGGTCAGTCTGAGCCCGGCCCTACCTGGGCACGGCCGCCTCCCGGATCCCCCCGTCAGTGACACTCGGCGCCTCCCGCAGCCCCCGGCCGGGGGAAGGGCCGTGGCGGAGCTGTAAAATCCCAACCAAGGCTGCGGGCCGCTCTCTCCCGCCACCCCCATTCTCAGGAGACTCCTCGCCCCTCCACAACCTGCGGCCCCGGCGGTCCCTGCGCACCTTCATGAACTCGTCCTTGTCGAAGCAGAGGTTCTCGGGGCCCCGCGGCAGGTTCATCTTGGCCTCNGTGTGGGGCGCGGCCGTTCGGAGCCGGCGTGCCCGGGCTCTGCGGGGACGGCCGGGAGTCACGGGGGCGGATGGGTTGCAAAACGCCTCTGGGATCATCGGGCCCAACCTGTGATTGAACGCCGCCATGGTAAGTCCGTCCTGGCATTGGGTGCCACGTCCAGTCTTTTCTTAAACTCCTCCAGAGATAGTGACTCCACCACTTCCCTAGGCAGCCCAAGCCAATGTCCATGCACCCTTCCTGAGATGAAAATCCTCCTAATGTCCAATCTAAACTTTCCCTGGTGCAGATTGAGGCCATTTCCTCTCATCTTGTCGCTGGTTGTCTGGAAGAATAGGCTGACCCCTACCTGGCTACAGCCTCCTTTCGGGCAGTTGTAGAGAGGAGTAGTGGGGTCCCCCCTGAGACTCCTCCAGGCTGAACACCCCCAGCTCCCTCAGCTGTCCCTCACAGGAGTAGTGGGGTCCCCCCTGAGACTCCTCCAGGCTGAACACCCCCAGCTCCCTCAGCTGTCCCTCACAGGAGTAGTGGGGTCCCCCCTGAGACTCCTCCAGGCTGAACACCCCCAGCTCCCTCAGCTGTCCCTCACAGGAGTAGTGGGGTCCCCCCTGAGACTCCTCCAGGCTGAACACCCCCAGCTCCCTCAGCTGTCCCTCACAGGAACTTAACGCTCCAGACCCTTCACCAGTTCCATCACCCTTCTCTGGACACGCTCCAGCACCTCAATGTCCTTCCTGAACAGAGAAGCCGGAAGCCAGAACTGGACACTGAACTCAAGGTGCACCCTTACCAGTGCCAAGTACAGAGGTGCAGTCATTGCCCCAGTCCTGCTGGACACGCTGTTAGTGATAGAGGCCAGGATGCCATCGGCCTTCTTGGCCACCTGGGCACACACTGGCTCATGTTCTGCTGCTGTCAACCAGCATCACCAGGTCCCCCTCCACTGGGCCTCTTTCCATTCACCTTTCCCCCATCCTGTAGCACTGCATGGGGTTGTTGTGGCCAAAGTGTAGGACCCAGCACTCAGCACTCACACCCAGCTTTGTGTCCTGTGGATTTACAAAGGGTAAACTCAATCCCTTCATCCAGATCATCCAGTAGCATGACCACTGTAACCCCTAAACCACTAAACCATGTTACCCAGAGCCACATCCAGATGCCTCTTGATTCCACCACTTCCCTGGGCAACCTATTCCAATGCCTGACCATCCTACCAGTAAAATCTTTTTCTAATATCTAACCTGGATCTCTCCTGTCTCAGCTTAAGGCCATTTCCCCATGTCCTGTCAGTGCAGGCATAGGAGAAGAGACCAGTTCCCACCTCATTACAACCTCTTTTCAGGCAGATAGCAATGAGGTATCTTCTGGGCCACCTCTTCTCTAGACTAAATAAACCCAGCTCCTTCAGCCATTCCTCATAAGACATGTTTCTAGACCCTTCACAATCCTTGCTGCCCTTCTCTGGACATGCTCCAGCACTGCAATGTCCTTGAATGATTTGGGTTGGAAAGGATAATGTCCTTGGATGGGTTAGGTTGGAAGGGACCTTAAAGATCATATAGCTTTAACACTCATGCCATGGGCAGAGACACCTTCCACTAGACCAAGTTGCTCAGAGCCCTATCCGAGATGGCCTTGAACACTTCCAGGGCTGGGACATCCACACCTTGTCTGGGCAATCTGTTCCAGTGCTTCACCACCCTGACAGTAAAGACTTTTTTCCTGATATCTAATCTAAACCTATGATTCTTGCCACCCTGAGATGTCAGGGTGTCGGGGGATAGAGTATAAGAAAATAAAGATAGTGCAAAAAGTAATCTCACCCCTGAGGAGTTGCAGTTGGGCCAATTACTAAAGGATTAGGAGCAGGCCTGACTTTAACAGGCCTCACAGAGTTGTGACCAGTAAGAAGAAGAGTGCTATAAAAGAGTGAGTTGGCTGGTTGAGAAGGAACTGGAGTTAGTTGGCTACTTGGTGAGGAAGAGTCAGTGCTCTGAAGAGCTGCCCTTGAGAAAACACCAAAAAGGTATGAAACTTTTGTGATAAAGACACGACAATATGGAACTTTTGCAATAATACGACAACATCAGGGTAGCTGAGTCGTGCTGCCGGTGTGGGTGCCTGGTGTGTGCCCCACAGTGGGCACCGAGCACACCAAACTGACCCAGTCATGTCAAGCTGCAGGGCCCTGCCATCAGGGCCCACAGCACAAGCCATGGAGTCGCAGGGCTGCAGAAGAGGAAGGGGGCTCCACGGGATGGAAGGTGAGCAGGGTCACCCAGATCTGGTAGCCCACAGCCATGTCTCCTTATGTTTTATGTGTTACCAGGGATGGAGGATACCCAGCCTCTATAGGCAAGAAATGCCAGGGTCTGACTATTCTTTAAAGCAAAATAAGCTTTTTCACATGTTTAAATTTATTGTAGTTTGTGCCCATGTGATCCTGAGTAATAGGAACTGAGTCAGAGCACAATTTACTTCCCCCATCCTTTTCAGCAGAATCTCTTCTTACGCTCTTGTTTCTTTCAAGATATTTTGTTCAAGGTTGCTGATGACTTAGTGAAGACAAATTTAGCTCTAGAAAGCCTCCCTGCTGTCACTTATGTTTCTGTTTGTGCCTCAGGATGGAAGACAGCAAATGATCTTGTTCCTCACATGAGCATTTTATGGATTTAATTTTGTCTCAGGGAGCTCAAATGAGGAGCTATCCCAGTGCATTGCCAGAGAGTTGTAAAGGTGCATCCTGTTTCTCTGCCAGATTCTCTGTGGATAATGATAGAGAAGACTCCCCAGGCCTGATGAACACAGGCTCAGAGGTACACTGGGCTGGAAACCCCCAGACCTCTTGGGCAGCCAGCATTTTGACAGCACCAACACATCTCCTGTCCTAACTTCTTCAGCACTGCCACGGAGCCTGGCTGGTCTGTAACCAGCAAAGATTCGTGCCAGTGATTCGTGGCTGGTACTGAGTTTCTCAGGACTTCCCTGAGTTACAGGGAGTATGAAAGGCCAGGTGGATCAGTGGTAAGCATGGTGGACATGTGCACCTGCTGCCTGGCTCCTTGTGTGCTCAGAGCCCCTGCTTGCTTTCATCCTTTCCCTTTGGAAATCTTTTCAAGACTGACACGTTTCAGAGTGTCCAACCCTCTCAAAGATCTCAGAGGTTGGCAGGCATGATTTATAGCTGTCATGTGTCGTCAGATGGAGAGCAGAAAACAATACACCCACTTCACAAATCTACACTGGCACTTTTTTGCAATAGCTACAGCTGTGCATGTCATGTTTCTTACATTGTGATATTGAAATGCCTATATTCTGGTACAGGAATGAAGCCACATTATTGCTTAGCCATATTTTAATTTAATGAGTTGAATGCTTGAAATTTCAATTTTAACCAGCATTTAATGTTAACTTCTTAACAAGTAATTACACCTACTTCTTCTAAGTGTACTAGCTATGACAAATCTTGCTCTAAAAATAATTGCTGGTGCCATTTATGGTTTTGTTTACAAAGCTCAAATTATGATGTGCTTTGAGGAAATAAAAGCTATGCTTCTAACTTGGATTTGTTTATTGATGAGCCCTTACACTCTTCATATTTATTGATGTAATTGTAAATTCAAATATGAAGTTTGTGGAACTTTACAATTTACCAGTTTGCAGACTGCAGTATGGCACTTTAGTAAGTTAATGCTAAAACCAGAATTAGGAGTTTCAGGTTATTTTCACATGCCCTGTGTCCCTGTACAGCCATTTTCACCTGGGGCAGTGGCGCACAAAGTAAAGTTTCTCCAAAACGAAAGAGACAAGCAAAGCAGTGAGGGAGCTGGCCATTCCAAAGAGTCCTGCAAAGCTCCCTATACTTCCATTACTTTTGTTTACTTAGTCTATTTGCACTACAAACCCCTTTATCCCTTTCTTTTCCTGATTCTTGTTACTGTCATTCCCGTACCTCCTGGCTTAGAAAACACAGTTTTAAACACTTTTCCCCAACAACAAAGACGTGGCACCTGAGAATTTCTTGAAAACTTTAAATCACTATTTAATCTGCAGCTTTCAATTGCATATCATTAATGGACTCATTAGATGAATGAAGAGAGAGCTTCTGAAAATCTGTCTCAGTATTATTGTTATTATCTGAATAAGGGTAATGTAGGTGCCTGAGAGTAGAAGAGTTACTTTTAGCTGTTGTGTGGGCGCTAAATTTTAAAGATTTGAGGACTCATTCTCAAAGAACTTTTCAAGGGAGGAATAATGATACAACAAATTATGTTTAGGATAATTGTATTATCATTTTATTGAAGGCTGCCAGTGACCAATCCACTATCTTGGAAATACTGGTGGATACCAGTTAAATTGGGATGGAAACAGTTTTACCTTCCACCACATTCTTGAAAGTTGTCTCTGATTTTATTATTTGAAAGAGTTGAAGACATCACCTACCATTTATGATAAATGGGAAAAGTGTGACAACATGTAGAGACAGATATACTACAATTAATATGTGCTACAACACTTCAGGTACTGAGAAGCTTCAAAAATTTAGGTAGTATTAGGCAAACTGAGGTGCCAGTGTTAATGTATCATTTTGAGTACTTTGCCTTCCTAAGATGACACCTCTATCAATGTATCTTCTGGCCCTCCAGCAAAACTGTGTAAGAAATAGTCTCTGTTAGCTGCTTTTTCAGTAGATTTTAAAAACAAAGAGCATCAATAAATAGAAGTTCAGGAGGGAGAGTTCAGATTTTCCGAATACTGACATCTTACTGAGTGCCTTTATTTTGTTTTCTTTTGGAAATTGAATTAAATACATGAAAAAGTGTAGAAGAGTTTATATACCTGACTCCAGTCCTGAACACTGAAGTCAGTGAATGAATGCTGCTGATTTCTGTTTCTAACTGTCAGTAACCCAACTCCAGAGGTGTTAATAAGCCTACTGAGCTGGTGAGGGTCTAGTCATGCTTAATGTCAGTAAGTAGATTAAAAAAGACTAAATAAACTAGACTAGATTAAAAAAGGCTAAATGAACGAGCCAAAGAAGTTTGGAAATTCCTCAGGTGATGGGTCTTGGAAGACAACTATAACATTGTAGTAATGACATTGGTATGTTGATATATCAAAATATGAATTTATATGTATGATAGAAACATGAATCTTGACATAAAAAAGAATTTTTTTTAAACAATCATTCACTGGAGCAACCTCCCCAGGGACCTGGAGAAGTGCCCATGGCTGCATCCCTGGAGGTTTTCAAGATGCAATTGGACAGGGTGCTAAATAATTTCACCTAGGCTCTCCTTCCAATGAAAGGCTGGACCAGATAATCTCTGGAGGTTGTTTCCAAACTGGGCTATTCTATGCTTCTGTGGCACATACTACAAGATCTGTAGTGAATGCGTGTAAGATGTAGAAGTGGAGTATGAAAGTATGCCAGCTTAAAACCAGTTTTGAACTTACATCATCCTAAAATGTTTTAGAATTGTCTCTTTGCCCTGATGGGGTAAGTATAGACTGATATTTTACATCAAAGATATGTTGAGTACAGTGACATAAGAAAGGGAGGGGAGAGAAGTGAAGGAGGTTTCAGCTGTCTCATGCTTGGGTTGCCACACTCAGACAAGGCATAGTGTAAAGGACCTGTTTAACTTAAGACATCCTACCTCAGGGCTCCACACAGCTGAAAAAAAGGCTGTGATTTTCCACCTTCAGCTCCTCCTGACATGCTCACAATGACAGTTAGGAAAGCTCTCAAAATGGAATTTAATTATTTTGAGTTAACCTGAAAATTTCTTCTCAGTTATTGGGTTAGCTGGCTAATTGGAGTTCAGTGATATCCCAGGCATTACAGAAGTAGCAAGACTGGAGCAGAGATAACTGCATATACCTGATTCAGCAGACTATTACCCAAAATTCAGGAATTACCAATTTATTTCCATTAGAAGAGGAAACAAATGGCAGAGTTGTTTATTACTTTGATAATGTTCTTACTACAAGAAATTACAAAAGGCTACCTTTTTAAGACAGAGCATTCGAACAACAGCACAATGTTGCATTGGTTTGTAGAGCCAGATCCCCTTTAGTTAATGCTTTGCCCAAAAATATTTGTTGAACTTTTGATCAAGGTTACATTATTCACAAGCAGGGCCATGAAAATCATCATAGGGCTTGGACACCTCTCTTTTGAAGAAAGGCTGAAAGAATTGTGGATTTTTTGTCTGAGGAATAGGGCTTATAAGAAGAATAAAGACTTTTTACCAAGGCCTGTATTGTCAGGATATGGAACAATGATTTTAAACTGAAAGAAGGTTGATTTTAAATTGGATATAAGGAACAAAATTTTTTACAATGAGGGTGGTGAGGTACAGGAATAAGTTGTCCAGATAAGCTGTGGATGCCCCAGCACTGGAAGTGTTCAAGATGAGGCTGGATGGGTCTTTGAGCAACCTGAGCTAGTGAAAGATGTCCTGGCCTGTGGCAGGGAAGTAGAACTAGATGATCTTCAAAGGTCCTTTCCAAGCCAAATCATTCTTTACTTGTGTAGTTCTGCAATGCTGTGACTGTCCAGAAGATCACTGCTGTTCCTTTTCTTTTATTCCATGTTGTTTCATCAGCATGTCTCATTCTGCCACACACACCCCTCCCTGGAACACTACCTAGTGAAAACCTTACCTTTATTTGGTATGAATTTCTCAGCATTTTCATGTTTGTTTGTTTGTTTTGCATTGTGATATGTATTTGTGTTTTGATTGAAAGTGGCATGGTTTCAGCTATTTGATTTCTTAAGGGAGCTCAATGGTCCCTTAGGGGAGCTCTATAGTTTCTTATAGTTATCACAAAGGAAAGATAACAGTTGTATGTTGCAAGTTCAATGAGATTTGATCAAATCCACAATGTGTTTTGGAAGAGCTGGGGAACAGAATTTTTCACCTTTCTTCTTTTTCTAATAGGTAGCTCTTAGAGAAAGGGATGGAAATGTAGGTGTCCCTTGACAATAGGAATTATGAATTTTTAGCATTTTAGCCACTGGATGTCACTAATGATTCACAGAAACATAGAAATCTGTACACTTTTTCCGAAGGGTAAAAAATTATTTAAAGAGCACAAGATTTGGAGGAGAAGCATTGCCATCTGAAATGGGAGCAAATTTTATTAGCATGCAGTAAGCGGAGATCTGGTTAGGCTTGCCAAGTTTTGTTTCACTTGATGATTTTTAAGGTGGCAAACAGATACTCTGTTATAAGATCCTGAGGAACAAAGCCAGGAAAGTTTTTTGCACATTTCATTTAAGAGATTTGAGCTAACCAAGCTGGAAGAGAAACTCTGTGTGGGAAAATACGTTTGCGAGTTGTGGTGCATATATCACAGGTACTGCATGTAATCTTGTACTTACACATGTGAAGCCCACCTAGCAACACCACTACAGAAGACATAATGAAAAAGGTTCAGATGGGCTGTTATTGTATAAACCAATTAAGAGGAAAAATACACATCTGAGGGTTTTAATAAATGTGCTTTAGGATGGCAAAGCATCTTCTGGCCAACATCCCCATGTAAGTGCCACCACTGCTGTGCCTTTTGCACTGCAAGTCTCAAGAATACCAAATGACCTAGTGCTGTCATGAATTTTGCATTAAATTAGCAACCCCTACAATACCTGTTACAGATGTGTGTAGGACTTCTAGACTTCTCTTCAAGAAATCCTAGAGAGAGATTTCTATTTATGCAGGGCTCATGCCAGATACCAGACATAGCCCAGCTGCTTCAGACTTGCTGTGAATGTACAGATCAGCTGTGCAGCAAGGGATGCTGTCTGCTGCAGTCCAGGCAGGGGTTTGCTCAGCTCCACTGGCCTCAGACGCATTCCTTTTGACTGGAATGCCATGAATTTCTTGACATACCCAGTCGATCTTCTCAAGCGCCACCAGCCATCTGCCAGGGGATGCCTGATTTCTAGAAATTGCAGAAAAATAGCCAGACTCTTTTTCTTCTAGGGCATAATGCAGGAAGGAAAAGAGGGCATGCCGATCAAAAGATGAATATATGAGCAAGAATACAGAGATTTTACTGTAGATTTAGGCATCAATACTATAAATACAGGATAACCATTCCAGTCTGGGGAGTGGCACACATGTTAAGGGCAAGTTGCTTTTATTAATAAACACTTATTTGACCAAATTGTCATTTAAGTCTTCAGGTTTTTTGCTATCTCTGTTTTAATACTATTATTTTTTGGTTTGTCCATTATCATTTCCATTTTAAAGTTTCATCCTGGTTTCTAAGCTGTAGTCATGTGAATATTTTTGTGCTTATTAAAGCCCAGCACAACTGAAAGTGATAGTGGAAGTATATTCAAGGTGACAATTTTACAGTATGTGTTACAAAACAAACTCAGGCAGACTTTAATGAGGCTCAATGTACTAACCACCTTGGCACAATTCTTATGACTTCAGATGGATTATATGAATTGAATAAAAGTTTAGTTTCTTAGTGTGTACAAAAGGACGTGCTGTGCCATGAGGCACAATCAGTCAATGGGTGCTGAACATAAGAGAGACATCTGTGCTTTTAGGGGACTGATCATTCACAGAGACCATACCCATTGCTCCCTTTTATCAGTGCTAGGGGCCAAGGACAGATACTACAAGATGTGCTATCAGGGCCTTTGTGAGCCTGTATCCTGGTTTAAGGCCCTGGGGAGCTGAAACTTAAAGTCTCAGCTCTGACATTAAATTACTTTTTGATCTGAGACAATGTGCTTACTCTTTACTTGTACATTTTTTTAATGTACATCCCTGTACATTTAAAAAAATTACTCTGCACAGATAGAAACTTTAAGTGACATTATTTAAAAAAATATCCTCAACTAAAAAAAGAAATTAAGTAAAAACCACCTAAAAATAATACTCTTAAACTTTATTTCAGTTAAGCTTACCCAAAGGTTCATAAAAGTCATATTTGATTGGAATTAAGTTTGCCTGTTCTTACCAGGATGCTGTCAGGCTGCATCATTTTTTTTCTGAGAAGAATTCTTAATCCTCATGCAGATGGGAAGTAACAATAAACGCCATCTGCTGCAAATTAGGTTACTCTCTTAGCAACGAGTGAGATCAGGCTGTGTCTCAGCCTCCCATTTTCTGTGCTGAAGTACACACTGGCACTTCAGCCTGTAACAGAGCAAATGATCAGAAACAAAGTGGAAATAAGAAATGAAAAATCTTTCCTACTCCCCTCCTGGCAAGATCCTTCCTGTCCCTGACAACCCCACAGTTTTATTCCTGTATGCCAAAGGGGCCAAGATCTGCTCATCACCCTATCTTCCTCTGGCTCCCACTTCTCCTGTGGGAGTGGGAGCAGCATCATGAAGTGCTGGCAATCTCTCATGACTGCTAGGTGCTGGGAGTCAGCCCAAGTAAATAGGATCAGCAGGGGAGGGCGATGGATCAGTTGAGAGTGGATGTAAAGCTGTCTTCTGGCAGAGCTCTCAGGGAAGCAGGCCAGTGATATGCTCTGCCTGGCTTCCCCTGGCAGAACCTGTTCCCTGACTTGGCTGCCCCGTGGGTGCTGTTCTCCTTCCCCTCCCCAGCACCACCCCAGGACTGCTCCATGATTACAGTGTGTCAACTTGATAAGGACAGCAGGTGTTGGAGCAGATGCTTCTCATTAACTTGGCATGACATCTCTCCACAAAAGATCTCCTGTGCCATGGCAAGGTGATTTTGAAAGAGAATGGTCTGGGTTTTTCCATTATTTTATACTGTGTCTGATGAACTTTCTCTGTTGGCAATGTTCACAGTGTCTTGACCGGGTTCAGGCAGCTGTTAATTCAAGTGCTGTGCAGACCACAGATTCATATGCACTCTTAGAAGATAAAAATTCATGAATTTTAGAAGTCATTTAAAGCATCTTTCTGATGCAACTATATCAGGAAATGTTATATTTGCCTTCAAATCATCAAAAATACACTTGTAGTTAAAGAACTCAAGTTTGAGTCATTACCAGGGGAAAGTTCTCTCTGCTCCTTATTCAAATATTTGTGGAAAAAACCTGCACATCTTGACAGTTTCAAGAACTCATACAAATAATGTTTGTGTCATTCCTTTTTTGTATTTGTCATACTATGGTTCCCAGTTAATGCACAGGTAGGTGAGTGTCAGAATGATTAGTCACAGGGAACCAATCTTTTTCAATATGCTCAGAAAATTTTACTGGCTCTGTATTAGATTTGGTAAATTAACACTGGTGATGTTCCTAAAGTTTTAAGACTCAGCTAAATACTAAAAGCCATATAGAATATTCAGTTCTTCTACAATACATCTCCTGAGCATGTACAGATGTGCTCATCAGCTGGTGCTCCTGAGAAGGGTGCATGTCATGAGTACACGTGCTACACCATCCACATGGCCAAGTGCTGCTCCTGCAGGCCAAGCACTACAAATCTAATCTACTGATGCTCTGAGGAGATATCCCCGTGTTCCAGACATACAATAGGCTGGATGGAGCTAGTGAGAAATAATGCCAGCTGCCCAGAAATCATAGGTAAATGTGAGAGATCCCTTAATTCTACCCAAGAAAAAAATTTTGAGTGGCAAGCGACCATACCTGAGACAGATGGTATCGTGAGCTACACACAAGGCTGTGAATCAATGCCTTTGTCTAATGCTGTATAGAGAGAGAGGAGGAAAAAAACCCAAACCACAAGACTATGATTTTCAATCTTCATTCTGTCCTTAGGCTAGTTTTGTCAGACTCTCACTTGGGCTACCAAATAATTTACACATGGCAATAAATGATTGGACATGAGCTCATATTTTCTGTTGATTTCACCATTTTCTGCTTGTCCTCTGCCATCTAATCTTAACAAATGGTTCTTCTCAGGACACTTGTGCAGCCAAGTGCCTTTGATAAAAAAAAGTTTTCCTCTGGCCTCAGCTGCAACATAGAAAGATACTGCAATTGCAGATGAAATTTTCAATCAACTAGTTTTATGGAGCTTTTGGTTTAGATAACTTACATCATTTTAAGGGACTGCATATTTAAAATCCATACTTGAGGCATCTTATGAATCAGATCCCTACAAAATGGACCACATTCAGCATCTGAAAAGCAAGGCAGGCACAATCATGAGTCATTTATTAAAAAAGTAGGATGTATCTGTGCTTTACCAGTGGTGTAATTATATGCACTAGGTTAAGAAAGTTCTTTTTATTAAAAAGAATTTTTAGCATGCACCCTCCCGAGATACAAGCAAAGAAATTAGCAATAGAAATTACCTGATTGGTCATTAAGTCCATCCCTTCACAGCAGGATAATTGCTGTGCAATAAAGAACACAAATTGCTCCAATAAACTTAAATTTGTCATGGGGGAGACTAAAGGCAAGATATGATTTCTTTATACAGATTAAAAGGACTTGTCTTGATGAAGTGGTCACCATTTGTTATATAAAAAAAATAAATCTTTGTGCCAGAAAGGCAATGCCCAGCCTGACCTAGTTCTTCAAATGCAAAAACTGTGTTTTCATCTTTCCAATGTCTTTGAGTATATAGTTCCTGTGAGATATGGAAAATATGGAGATTGATTAGAAACAGGAGTGCTAAATATCTTTTGTTATGAGGAACTCCTACTCCTCCCTTACTGATCAAGGTTACTGGCATCGCTGACTTTCTGAGAAAATACGTGTGGTCCTATTCTGCAAATCTTGCATGAGGGGCACTGGATAGATGGAGTTTTCTTCTGAAGCTCCCCAGACCCATGTTAAATGTCAGGATGGAGGGCAGGGTTCTAGTGTGCCCACAATATTACCTGTGGCCTTTCTCTAAACTGACAGAGCCAGCTACCCGTGGGTCACCCCACTGGGAGGGAGTTGCCAGTGTGAGGGAGGCATTTATATCAGCTGCTTTCAGTGCTCCCACACCTGCTGCTTGCTGGTAATTTTCATTAAAAGTCTCACAATGCAGCCCTTGTTTCCTTGAGTTCCTCTTTCATTTCTCTTCGTCATAGCCAAGTGGCAGAGTGTACAACAACTGTTTTTCAGTACTTGGATGAATCCTTGGGGCCATGTACAGGGGATGAGGCATAAATATTTGACTGACAGAGAAATTAGGAGAGCTTCTCAGACTGAGATCAGAGTTGCACACCTCCCCAATACAGGGTGCAACCCAGAGCTTGGCTGACAGGTGTTTTTGAGAGTGTTCTCTGAGTTGCTGTCATTAAAAAGTTGTGGCATTGAGGAAAGCTCTGGAGCATATTGAGTGTTACTTTGCATTTTAGAATACTTACAGCTCAGGTAAGGAGAGCAAGAGAGCAAAACCAGAGGTAGAAAAATAACAAAGGAGCCAGAGTGGTCTGATCTTACTAAATAATCCCATATACAGATGCTGCTAAGATGCCCAAGAGTGAAGCATTTGAGGTAATGGAATCACAGGAAATGAACCTGGAAGAGTTATAGTACATCTGGAGATGCCAAAGAAAGTGGATTGAACTCAAGGGAAGGAATCGTTCCTGCTTCAATTATGGGAGAAACTCATGAGGAAAACAATGAGGCTGTAATATTTTAAGCCTTTCTGAAGCTCAACTCTATATTGTTGCCTTCAAAATTCTTGGCAGTGTTGAGTCATCTGGTGCTCTGTGATGACAATTTCCCTCACTGTTCACAGCTTGATTCCACTTGACCAGGTGCCTTAGATCTACCTCCATTGCCTGATTGGTTTTGTACACCCCTGAAGTCTCATAAGCTGCATTTCACATGGCTGTAGTGAGTGATTCCCAGCTGGGTATGTTGTCATCCACAGCAATGACATTGTTTGATAAAGAGAGAAAAGAGCCTGGGAGAATTTTCAAGGTAAAAGTACATTTTGAGTAGATATAAATAGACTAAAGCTATCATCACACCTGCTTCTCTTCTCTATAGTCCTGCAGATCACAGGCTCTAAGTGTCACACTCAGCAAGGACAGGAGAATACAGAAGAAAGAAATTACTGCTGCGGGCAGTATAAAAAATACAGGGTTTAAATTTATTTCTGACTCATAGACCCTAAACCATGACTATTTTGTGCAAGTTGTGAGTTCAGCCGTGAAAGCACCTTGGGTCACCTTGCTACAAATAAAACTCATTGCTATTTTCTCCCATTGTCTCATAAAGTATGGCAGGTGAAATTTCAGTTCTGCTTTGCTGTTCCAGCTCTCTCACATTCTGCAACATCCATGTCCTAAAATATTTTCTCTAGTCCCCTCTTTAAATTAAAAATTCTAATTTCTAATTCAGGTTCTAGTTCTACTTCTAGTTTCTAATTCAGTTTTTGGGGTTTTTTGAAGATTATAGCAGCTGCTACAGAAAGTCTGATTGACAGCTCAGCTGGCCCCACATTCTGTCTTTGATGGTGTCTAAAAATATATAAGAATATTTATTAAATCCCTGAAAGATACTCTACTGAAATCTCTCCCTAGATAATACTCAAAGGGACTCAGATGCCTCAAATCAAATTAGCAACCTGAGATGTCAAAAAAAATCTCTTCTTATGCCAAAAAATTGATTAAGGAAAGAAAAGAGCAAGTCTTAGGCTTACAGTTAGACCCAGCCTCAGCCAGATCCAGTGACTATCTCAGCCTTGTGCTTATAAGGATCCTGCCACATGCCAGAGCCTTCATTCTCTCGAGCCAGCCCTCTGCAGCAACCACTGCTTGGAGAATTTAACAGAAGATAATTGAAGATCCCTTTCCCTTGGATAGAAAGACAGTTTGATATGCACTGTAGCACGATTAGTAGTGATGCTGGAAGAACAGATGTGTTCTCGTGGGATGTGGTGGGTTTGCAGCTCCCAGATCTCTTCTGCAGTGCCCCATGCAAATACAGCCCATGTCAACCTCAGAACTCGCCTGTAAAAGTCCTGGTGAGGCTCGGGAAGCAGGTACTATGTGGAGTGGCACACTGGAGGTGAGTAAAGAGAACATGGGAGAGGTGGAAAGGTGAGATGTCATCATGGGATGGACTCTCACCATGTGGGTAAAGGTAAATGTGTTTATTTTAGGACAACTTAGAGCTCTGAATCCAAGTTTGGCAGATGGCCCAGTTTTATTTCAGGCCAGTCTTTACAGCACACATTCACTCCTCACCAGAGAAGGAGGAGAATTTTCTTCAAAACATCTGAGCTGACAGGGCCAGCTGGAAGCAGATAGCATGGAAAAGGGAAAGCAGACTTTGAACTGGTCTTCAACCAGCTTGGATGATGGCAATAATGTAATTTGTTCCTTGAACTCAGAGGCTTTGCAGAGAGCAGTGTCTCATCAGCATCCTAATTTATCTTTGTGACCCTGGGACAGAAATATCTGCTTGCATTTCTTGCACTGACCTCTTAGACTTTTGTTTGGTTTGTTTTGTTGTTGTTTTTAAAAGCGGGCACAAATGCTCTAACAGCATTTGCTATTTATTATCCTCCATCTCATTCAGATTATGGCTTGCAGCTTTTGCTCACTGGGGAAGTTTGCATAATAGTTTCAGTTCACTTGTTAACAGTAATTATTTTTTCCAGTCTCTCTTTTGATGTAAGCTGAATAGCTTGGCCTCTAAGAGATGTAATTAGTGATTCCTGCAGTTTGCTGTGGAACAGGGCAATAGCATCATTAAATTCAAGATAAGTCTTAACTCAGTGTTTCAGATGCTCACATAATGTGTTATGCAACAAGGAAATAAAAGCTGCATGATCCTGCCCTTTGGAACTTTCCCCCAGTTATTTCTCCCCACATCTTCAATGCAGAGAGGAAACACAGATTTCCCATTGCAGATGGAAGGACATCAGCTGCCCAGACAGCTCAGCTGGCGTGTGCTAGGCTTGTGTGACATGGGATGAGGCAGCGCAGTTCCCCTTCTCCCCCCACCCTTTTGTCCATGCAGCTCATGGAATCTGTGTATAACATGTGCAGCTGCAAGGATGAGATGTGATCCTAACACAAGAGAAAGCAAATAAATACTCCCAACTTATTTGGATGAATTGTATCTAGAGAAGTCAGGCTATTCATTCAAGAGGCTTATAATTTACTGTTTCCTCTCAGCTTGATTGTCTTCTCTGGAAACCCATTTGCTGTAACAACAGTGCTTGAAATTTTTGTAGCATTTACTCTCAGTAGATCTTAAAATTCTTAGTGTTATTTAAGCCTCATCTCACTCCTCTAAAGAAATCATGATGATATTAATAGAAATACCTATTACTTACCTCATAGGGAAACCAAAGCACAGAAACTGTAATGTTGTTTGTGTATGGCTGTGCATGAAGTAAATGATAGACAAAGAACTGATCTCTAGTATCATGCAGCTTTACCAATTCCCTACCTGCCCGTTTTATTTCAATAAAAAAGTAATTTTTACTTTAAAAAAGTAGTTTATTTCAATAACAAAATAAAAAATCCAATCACATGGAAAAAATATCATTTAAATCTACTGTTTAAAATGTTATTTACTAGTTTCATTTTATTCACACCCTTTCTTTGCAGATAACTAGAGTTGATTTTAAAGTAACAGTTCCCGAAGTTTATGTAAAATCTCCTTTAAAAATCCTTTTTTTTGGGACTGTCTTTTTCTCAAAGTCATATGGTAAACCTCTGACAGGAATCCAAACTGCCATGAAGATTGATAGGACACTGCAACATAGGAGACAGCACATTTTTAACAAATTTCAATCCTGTCCAGGACAGTAATGCAGAAGTGCATAACACTCAAATGAAGTGGCAACTACACCAAAACTCATCACTTTTTTTTTTCTGTCTTCCCTGACCTGAAAGCAATCACATAGCTGGCTGGGCATCTCCAGTGTTTCTTATCAAACCATCAGTTGTTCAAACCATGCAAAGCTCACACAGTCATTCTTTGACTGTTCCCTCAATTGGGGACATACCTACAACAGGTGTCCATTCTACAACCAGAAATTTTAATAGCACTAATGCCTTGTCCCTCTGATATTCTCAGAAAGCAGAGAGAAAGGAGAATAGAAATGTTCTCTTCTTTCCTTATGTAGCCTTTGTTCGCTTATCTTTGTGTGGTGTATCTCTTGCCTACACACATATTGTGAAATGCAGTACTGGTCTCCTCCTGCCTTCCCTTGCACGTGTTTTCCAACAGTCTTTTCTTCCTGTTCTCTCCACTCTTCCATTCCAATTCTTCATTTTAACATTCCTAGGAGAATATCCTAGATATCCCAATGGATTCTGGGACAGATTTAAGATCCATTTTAACCAAGGGAAATTTCTCCATTTCTGCTGTAGATAGAAATAGCATATCAGGAACTGGTGGCAGGCGTATCTGGTGTCTTATTCCACAGCATACATCACACACTGGAATTTGGCAGCTCTGTCCCATATGCTGATTTTTATCTTTGCAGAGATACAGTTCATTTGTAGGCCTGTGCATGTTTCCTAATTTCTGAATTAGCCAGAGCTGTTTTAATTTTAACATCCAGACTGTCTAGTAAACATGTCTTATTACAGCAGTACCAGTATTCCCTTGAAGATAATATCCATTTCAATTTTTGCTTTGTTGGATAAGCTGCATCTTGCCTAAAACCTAAAACTGAGAATCAATTTTTTTGAAAGTCCTTTTACATTGAATTGATTTTTCTGTTGTATCTAATGTATGAGGTTTTTAGTTCATTATTCTTGCTGTGGCCAACAGGCAAGAGGAATTCCTCTAAAGCTTGTTACCAGAGGGATCAAGCCCAACTTCTTAGGATGATTTATGGAATATGCATGACTGTACTCAAGTGGCTGATCCACTGTTTCTCTTCCCCACAACTGCCTGTCCCACTGATGGATGCACATTATTGGGATCTGTGATGTGAGAGGGACTGTGTAGTGTATCTCTTCCCAGCTTTGTTTTTGCCAAAAAGAAAAAAACAACAGGTGAAAATCTCTGATTAGGTTGGGAGCAGAGACTGTTCTAGTGACAAATGTGAAGAGCAGCTCCACTTGCATTGCCAGGAAGATCAGCTACAAATAGATGATAATTAGTTCATTAGCATCCCCATTAGAGTCTGACAGCATGTGGTTAAGCTGCTGAGAGCACAGTGTAGGAGCCAGTCAACAAGCTAGGAGGAAGCCACCCAAGCCACTCTGAAGAAGTCTGCCAACAACAGAGCATTGGGAGATACCACTGAGGTGTCAACACAAGTCACAATGAAAGGGATTGGACATCCCGCCAGATCTGAGGGAATGTGAAAAGTTGATTGGCTTGCTCTCCACTTTCTCAATCTCTTCTTTCACCACTTCCCTCAAAACCACAAACTTTTAATTGATTCCCAACATGAAGCAGTTCCATGTAGAGCATTGTTCATCTCTGGATGATAAATGCCATGTCTTTCATTCTCTCCTCTCCTTAAACCACGGTTTAATGACTAGCAGCTCTGAGCAGCATAGTAAGGCACAGATGCAGATGGATGTTCAGGAAAGCAGGGCCCATAAGTTGACCCCAGAAGAGTATCACAAACAAGGGAAGTGTGACTGCCCTGTTGTTTTGGTGGTAGCTTTGGTCCTGTGGCTGTTGCAAGCTGTCATACTACCCTAGGATCAGTACATCACCCAGAACAGGTTTCTTTTTATAAAGACTTCTGCAAAATAACTGGCTAGGGAGTTTTTGAAAGAACAGCTATGGGGATTATTCATCCATTCATTGGTAAAATAACATTTTCTTACACCTCTATCTTCTATTGTCTTAGCATAATTTTGTTGCTACAAGAAAGCACCGCCCAGTACTATTTCTTTTCTTTTTTGCTCTCTTTCATGTTATAAACTGTATTGCTGATGGAAAAACCGTGTCTTCTTACCTATGACATAGATTCTGTGCATTAGACATAGACTCTGTGTAAGTCCTTACAGGTGGTATCTTTGACAACCAGAACAGAAAATAATCTAGACTTCATTCTGTTTCACAGAGAGGGAAAGATATATGATTGTTTGCCTTATAGTTCCTCTGTTTGCTAGGACCTGCAAGGCTCCTCTTATTGCATGGGAGATGGGAAAGAGCTTCACTTCTGCATGTTTCTGCCTTGAACAGCTGCTCCATACCCAGGACTCGACAGTGAAGGTGTGCAGAGGTTCAGATGACACCAGCAGCTGCCTGGCCCAAGCCCCTTGCACAGGCACTTCCACCAGCCATGCTCTGCCCTGTCCAGTCGAGTAGTCCCTCACAAAGCTGTCTGGAAAAGGAGCTGAAGATATTCCAGAGCCCCCGTTCTTGTTACAATTTCCCACTCTTCTCAAAGGCAGAGGGCATAATCTTGCAAGTCAACACACACAGGCCCAAATCCAAAGGATAGCATGCCAAAATCCAGAGCTGTGGTGTCCTTTTAGGACAATGTAGCTGCTCAAAACACCTCCTCCACAATCGCTAAAGATTGCATTGTATAAGTTATTTTACACTCATCTAGGGAAATATCTTCTCCATGCCCTGCCTGTTGCAATGACTTTGCAGTTTGTGAGAGGCCTAGGCTTTATTGATTTGAAGGATTTGTTACGGTATACTCACCTCTTTATTTTTAATGAAGTGGCCTAAGAAAATTCTGGCAGCTGTGTTTTAGCCATTTTTTCCCCCAGTGTGGCTTAGGCACTATTTTTCCTGTAGTTACCTCTCTTTTATGAGAAGCATAAATCGTCAGTTTTATAGCACTGCACTGGGGATACAACCTTCAAAAATGTGAGAAAGAAGCCAATTACTGTAGAAATTATTTTGGATAGCCAAAGAAAGTTGCCTTCATATGCCAAACTTAGCTGTCTTGTCAAGACATTAATACTTTGTTGGCAAACCCTTTCTTTTTTCTTTTAATCTGAATTTTTAGTTCAGAGGCTACACTGATTTTACAGAAGGCTCATAATGAACTAATCCAACCCGTGTAAAATCAGGGCACAAAGAAAAAGCAATGAAAAAGAGAAGAAACTTGAAAAAGCATATTGTGGCAGGGACTGAGTTCCTGTCACTGCCTGTAAGTAAATCTGCCTGACACTTCCCAGATAAGACTGCTTTCTGTTGACTGTAATTATATAACTCTTTAGCTGTTTAGGATGAAACATGCCTTGCTGGGTGACTGCCACAAATAGATTTTTTTTTTTTTTTTTAAGCCAGTCAAATACTCAATAACAGAAAAGAAACCACAGGGAAGCTTTCTCTGATGTTCACCATCAGGAATAGTAAATTCCAGAATGGCATCTTACAAACCATCCAGAAAAGCCTTTTTAATGGATTATTATATATGTTGCTATTGACATACCCAAATAAAAAACCCTGCCTGCTTCTTTAACATACGTAGCATTTCTCTGTCCTTGGAAACCTCAGTCTTATTCAGTGACCCATCCATTTTAAGAACCCACTGTTTCTGTGATGGGATGTGACAATTTCTCAGTTTGCAAGGCAGTGCAGTACATCAGATCTATTTTTCTGAAACTGAGGACAGCAAAGGTGACTGGCTTTGCTGGTGGTGAAGATGAGAGACTAAACATCTATATGTATTTTGATCCTTGCAAGAGGCAGCTGTAGTCAATGTTGTGAGCTGCCAATGCAGTGGCGCATCTTTTGGTGAGGAGGCAGACAGGCTTTGCATGTTAACTTCACAAGGTGCCTTTTCCTTTGTGCTTTGAGAGCAGTACTCCAGAAGTGCTTTATGAATCCACCTGTCAATGGCTCAGATCCCAGCTCTCCTGTGTAGAAGGATGAGTTGTGTAAAAGCGTCACTCTACCCTGAGCCTCTCCATCTCTTTCCTCAGCCCTCAGTCCAATGTGTGTTTGAGGCTCATTCTCGTCTATCAGTTCAGTCATGTCCACTCTTGGTTTGCTGTGAAGGATGGATCTGTAAATGCTGCCCACATCCCTTAGCTCCAGCTCCCTCTGCAGGAAGCAAATAACAAAAATACCTTTCCCTGGGGTCTGTGATCAGTGACCTACTTTGGCTGGGTAACTCCAGGTCTGCAATTTATGACAGACTCAGATCTCATTTCCAGTGAACAGAGGGCACCTGATGGACCAGTCTGAGGCACACAACCCAGAGAAAAGCCAC
>VYZP01031423.1:1445-66432 GCA_013400635.1 Hypocryptadius cinnamomeus | reverse complement strand
GAATATATATATATTTCAATTTCTCAAATATCTCAACATCAAATTCCTGGTGTCTTAAAACATTGCAAAACACAGCTAGAGAATATAGACTATAAAATATTTCAGTATATTGTTTTGATTAATCAATTTTCCTGTTAACAATATTCCAGTTAATAGTCTCCAATTCTGAACCCACTGATAGGAAAGCTGCACTGACTGCAGTGGCATGGGGTTAGAGTTTAGGATTGCATCTTGCAAATCAGTCCCAGTGGCCAGATAAAACCTACAGCATCGGTCTGGTCAGGGCTTTTTGCTTTTCTAAACTACCTCAGGACCTGGCATCAACAGCCAAGAGAGTCAGCAGAGGGACTCCTGTAGATCTCACTGTCCAAGGCTGACGTGATGCAGTTTTTCCTGCTAGAAAATTCAGGCAAAGGGAACTCCAGGTACAAGGTCCTGTCTTGACTAATGCACTGTCAGCAGGAACAAAATAAATTATGGGAATATTTTTAAATATCTAACCCATATTAAATAAGTTAGATTATTTTTTTTTGTGGTGGCATTCTAATTTCTTTATGCATTATGTAGTGAAAAGTTCAAGAACGTATTTTGGGCTGTAAAATAGTTATTTAAAATTGGTTACTATGTATAAATATTGAATATGTGTCAGATATTGGATGTATACCACACACACATAAAATTGTGTGTGTGGGTCTGCATAAACACATATACTGGAATACCCTTAAGTACAGTATAAAACATCTAGGTCTTAAACATATCTGCCTATGCATTTAGTATTCCAGATACAGCTTAAAAGACCAAAGAGATGCATGGAAGAGAAAATGTGCATCTCTCCTCCATCACTCAAAACTGTAGAGGTAAAAATAATACTTATTATAGATTTGCTAGTTTAAGAAAAAAAATATTCCATTTCTAACAATAAGGAGAAATGCAACAGCAGCTGCAATGCAGAATCCAGAGTTTGCTGCTCACACTTGGTATTTAATTACCAGTCCAGCAGAGGTTGGGATGGAGGAAGTACCAAACACTGCTTCATACAGACGCTTTCTATTAATTCAAAGAGGAAAACTGCTGTGGTCCAAGAACATTCAGACTCTCCCTGCTCTGCTGAAATAAGTGCAACAGATGGGGCTTTAGAATAATGAAGTAGGAGAGAAAATAATAACAAAAGGGAGATTTTCCTGAGAAGGGGTAAGAAATGACATGGAAAAAGGACCAGGGTGAATGTCCTTTCTTACCATGGCGAGGAGAAAGCGCACAATCACGAAACTGTAGTAGTCAAACGTGAAGGCCACTGCGATGCCAAACACAAACTGACCAGCACTTGTGAACCATATAACACGCTGTCTTCCCAGCCTGCAAATCACAGCAGCAATAAAACCATCAATAACCACAAACATTCTATTAAAATACACCTGCAGCTCCAGAGAGCCTAGATGGAAGTTAATAACTCACCACAGAAATTCTGGTTTAGTTACCTGTATTAATTTGTCAGTAATTCCAGCTTCCAAGAACAACGATGAATGGAACTTCCATTCCACAATTCTTGGCTGGAAGCAATGTGCAGTGAGCATTACATATGTTCACCTCCAATTTTAACTTCTACATAACTGATTGGTAATTTTACTCTTATGTATGAGGACATAAATCAGTTTTTCAGATATTTTATATTAAGTAGCATCATGTTAATAATTTCTAACAAAAGTTAGCTGTGATAACACATGCCATCTTTTGTCAAAGTAACAATTTTGACAAAACAGTTTTGTCAATTTTGATAGCAATGAAAGGTTTCTGTAACATACCTTTGTCCTGTTCTTTAAAATTGAATTCTCTAACAAATGACAATCACACAGTTCCCCATAATTTTCTGATTTCTGACAGCACATATGCATGCATATAAAAACACAGAAATCCAGGAAGAAAGAAAACTAATGGAAAAAAGAAATAATCTCAAACACTAGCTGCAGCAGTACATATACAAGACCCCATTGGGAATTCACTACATTCTCTACAAATGCTCTGTAAATTGCATGAAATTATTTTTCTTCCCCAATAATAATTCCTTGGTCTCTTATTACCTCCTCCATTGCTCAAACAGCTTTTCACAAATGGAGGTATTACTTTTTAGACAGAAACTTTGAGGACTTTCAGACTGTTTTTTTAATGTGAGTATTTAGTACTCCAGTAAAATTCCTCCTGTTTTTTTCCAGCCTTGACCTGAAGTCATGATTTAGTCTTTGATCCCCACCAGGAAAGATCCCAATAAATCTTAGCTATCAGAGCTCTTCTGTTAGGAAATCTGTTAATTGGTAATGGGAGGGATACACAAGCTGATTTCCCATGAGCCAGGATATGTCAGAAAATAATAACTTGCAGCTGTAAATTCTGCAGCTGTAAATCTGCAACTCAGAGTGTGTGTATTAACTGGTTGTCCATGGGTTGAATTAATGGAAATGAGAACAATACAGTCCTAACCTTATAAATCACGTCCAAGTATTAATTAATAAAGTTATGAATTATTTAAAGGGACTCAAAACAGATGTTGGCATTATATTCTGGTTTTGTATTAAATACAGTTTTACAAAGCCTGGGATTGGGAGGCAGATTGATTCCATGTGTTCTAAAAGCCAAATTAAAAAGAAAATCATTCCTTTTGCATTCCCATGTTGTGACTGTCACACTGCAGTGTTGTGCTAATGAAGGAAAATCAGAAAACAACACGCCTGATCTCCTTGTTCTGCTTACACTGTTAGATGTGGGATGAAACGTCACTCTCCACCCAGCAGAACAAGCTCCTTTATAGAAAGACATAAATAACTCTAAACCAGGCTTCACAGCAAAGCACAGGTATAGAAAGTGCCCAAGACAAAGCTAAGTTCAACATAGCCTGGATATTTGATTCTCATATGGACAGACAGGCATGGCTGGGTGCTCTCTGAGGCAGGAATATGCCTGTTCGTGTTGAGAGGGAAAACCAGCTGAGGCAGGAGGCCACAGATGTACACCCTGAGGCTCACTGTTGCTTCTGAGTCCAGCTCTGAAGCTGGATGTCAGTGCATGGTCTGAGATAACACCCAGGGAGGAACTCTTGGACAGGAATAGACCTTGGAACAGTGAGCAAGAGACTGCTCGGGTCGAGTCCCTCCAGGACTGATGCTCCTCGTGCTCAAACAGAACTTTGTACGTGCTGGTAAATGAGTGCAGCTACAGCACAGCTCACCCATGCCCATTTTGCCTCTTATGTTCATGAGCTTTCAAGAGACTGAAGTTTAAACTAATTTTTCAGGGAAAACCTGCAATTGGACAGCAAGGAAAAATAGTATATGGGTGTTTATTTTAAGAACGTGGGGCTTGATGAAACCCTCGAAGCCTTTGCACCAGCTCCATTGAGCTGTACTCATGACAGAGGTTAGGAAAGGTGATTTTCAAATACATTATATTTAACCTTTTAGTAGCCCTTCAGCTGTTTGTCATATTACAAAAAAAAAAAAATCTGCATTTCCATGAGGAATCTTTTCTCATGAAAAATGAGGTGAAAATCTACTCCCAGGTTTTATTATTGCTATTACAATTCCTGTCAAAATAAGTAAACAAACAAACAAATAAATAAAAATCTAAAGGTAAATACTAGCTGCACAGGGCAATTTCAGGGATCAAGGCCTAGAACAATGGATGACAAAGTATGAAAAACTTTTAAAAGTAAATTACTTGAGAATACATTTTAAAATTAGGACTTGTTATAGGAAAAAGAAACCAAGTCAAACAGATCTGTGAAAAAAGCAATACCCAAACCTCTTGGATGTGTAGTTATGAATACACAATGAATGGAAACAACAAAAACAGGTAGATACGCGTGGAGTTACTGTAGTCTGAAGCTACAATTTTCAGAGGATGACACTTTACCTGTCAGCAATGTCACCAAAAATCACTGCTCCAATCAAGACTCCAAGCATGAACATAGGCTGGATTAATTTTGCAAGCCATTCTCGGTCACAGACCAGATCCCACTGCGTAACAACAGTGCTCTTCCACTTTGTATCGTCATAGAGAAATCCATCAGAACAAGGAAATACAGACTTGTTGCCTTTGTATTCGTATGCCAGATCCAAACTGACTTCTCGTTTGGACCTGCTGCATTGATCAAGTTCCCAAATTTCTCCATTTTCCAGCTGAACTACAATGTAGTTTTCTGTTGATGTCCATAATGTCCAGATGTCCTCTATACTTGATGCAGAGGAGTTGTGAAAAAGAACACTACTCACATTTCCAGGGAACCCACATACAAAGTTAGGAGTAACAGCCATGAACACAGATGCTAAGTAATGGATACCACATGACATAGCTTGAAAGACAGATGCAAAATAAACACATGCTTGAAATCTGTAAAGGGAAAGAAAACATTTTACTGAGGAAAAGCCCTCTATACATGGAAAAAATATTCAGCATACGGAGATATCATTAACGTGTCTAGTGCTTTGTTGTGTGGTGCTGCTTCAATATTAGCTAAGCTCTGCAAGAGACCAAAGATGAGAAAAAGATCCACAATTAAGCTATTGTTAAGAAATGAGTGCTGCTCTTAGTCATGTGTTCGGTCATACAGAGAAGACAATTTAAAATTAAACAGTTCTGACCTTAAGCACTTAGTTTAAAGCAGCCTTCCACCCTCCAATTCTCTGCAGCACATCCCCTTAAAATAAGGCCTTAGATTACTTGAATGGTTAGAAAAAACAAAATGTTGCAACTTCAGCTTCTTAGGGATAGAGATATGTCCATCAAATAAAACAAACCAAACACATTACGACCCTCATTCCACCTAATTGTATCTCTACAGCTGAATTCCATCTATTTTCCATCTCTCTTTATTGCAGCCAAAAGACAAAGAGACAACACATGTAGACACACGTAGAAGATAGAATCTAAACAACGTGAAATGTTTTGTAGCAAAACAGAGCTCTGAACTGGGTTGGGTTTTGGCTTAAACAGGGTGTGCAGTTATCCATTAAAGATTGTATCATAAGGCAAACCTAGTAAAAGAATGTTTTATGCATAGCCTGAATTTTGGCATTTTAACAGTTTTTAAAACTTGCTTGAGATGCAAGTAAATCTTAGTTTAAAAATTGCACGTGTTCAGAATTTCAAAAGACTTGCAATGAACTCTAGTGTCACTGTATGCAAATTCTAGACAGTTTCTGATAATTTAAGCATAAGGAGTCATTTTCTCAATTAAATATTTAAATTATGCATCTAATTAGTACAACATCTGTTCAGAAAAAACAAAAAAGCTTTTGTTCTCCTCCCTTTTTTATTTCCTGAAGGCCAATCAATTGCAATAATTTGAAGAAGTGTTCAATGAGCTTCTATACAAACATTCTTACTGCAGGACGCAGCAGGCCTTGGCAGCATGAAACAAAAAGCAGATTTTTTTTTTACATGATCAGAGGCTATCTCTGCTGAAGTTATAGGAAATAATGTCTAAAACCAAATGCCTTAAAATATCTTTTGGGAAAAGTCAGAGCAATTCCAATCCCTGTAACAAATGCAGACTCTAGATACCCCTTCTCCAAAATGCATCTAATCTAGCCATGAATTCCCATAATATAGATCTCAACAGTACATACCCTAGGACTTTTAAATCTATCATCAAAATTTCTAAATAATTTTGGAACTATCTATAAGCAAAGTATTGAAGCAGAATTTACTGGCTACATTGTCTTAACACCCAATTAACCTTTCCAATAAAATAGCTCTCTTGTAAAGCACACCTCCAGTCACCATCCTCATTCTCCTGTGCCTTTTATCTTGATTTTTATTTTTTCCTTGGTAGATGTAAACCCAGTGGCCTATCCTGTCCTTCCAATGGCATTTGACATTGCTGTTGTTCTGTTGCAGTGCTTTTTATCCCCCTTTCCCTTGACTAACAGCTCTATTGACTTTTCTACAGCAGTCTGAGGAGTGAGTTGAATTGCTAAACCCACCGTAGCAGCTCAAAATCTGGCTCCACTTCCCTCTGGAGGACACTTCAAGGCAGTCCTCACACAGGGGCTGTGCTGCTCCTTCCCAAACAAAACCGAAAGATATGGTCAGGAGAAACTGAACATAACCACAGCAACCCTTTAAGTCTATCAATTGTCTCTCAAGAGAACAGCTTCTTGGGGATGAAGTAGCTAGCCATAGATCAAAGCAAGGCTGAAACAGCTCTGAAAGGTGTTTGAGCTATCTTGGACCATAAAAAAAAGCAAAGGTTATTTTGAAATGTAACCCTTGGGTCCCTATTGATGCAGACAAATATGGTTAACGATGTTTTTTAGTTCCTCTTCTCCAGTTTCATTTTAAACTGTTCCCATCAAAAGACACAAACTCATTTTAAAAATAGCAGAGCTCAACCAAATTCAACAACCTGGGCTACTGTTGCAGAATGCAGAACACCAGAAAGAGACAAAAGTAAATTAAACATCTAGAAGCTGTCACTTACATCTTCCACTAGCTAGTAAAAAGTGGCATACTAGGAATCAGGGTCCCCAGTATTTGCAATATCTGTCATGCATTAGAAAATTGCAGTGTCAAATATTCCACTTGGTATTTCTGAGAGAGAGGGAGAATGAAATAATTTCAAACTCTCATACACACATCTTGAGTTTCCTAATCAGTTCTTGCAATACAAGAAATATCAGGATCATCATTTATCTTCATCTCAGTAAGAGTGAGTAGCAAAAATATATTTACACCTTTTTTTTGTAGGGGAGGCTTAAGGGAGATAACAACTTTTAAGGATAGAGTCTGAGAAGATGGCATGAAACAATCCACTACACAAATTTTTACAAATTCAAAGCCCAACAGTATCACCAGGGCTATGAGCAGGTCTAGTTAATCTCTGCTCTCACTGCTCACTTGAGAGTTTTATCTCTTCCTGAACATTTCTTGTGATCATACTTCAATGACCATTTTGACAGACCGCTCTACTGTCAAATCTTTCTGTGGGAAAGTTTCTCATTAAATCTAATCTCTATGTCCCCTTTTCAAATATAATACTATTATTAGCTTATAAAACACCCTGGTACAACCTTGAATAAATCTTCCTTTTCTTTTATCACTTCATTGTACAGAATTCTCAGTTCTCCTCCTCCTCCTGTTACTGCCGACAACCATACAAACTACAGTCTGTACCCTTTCCTCTTCTTTGTGTCCCTTCTTTCTTTCCACCTCTGTAAAAAGCAATAAAGGATTCATTTTAAAGAAATACCTGTCATACAATATTTCACCATCTTTCAAGGGTTTAACTTACAATTAGATATAGCTTATTCTTGTAAAAACATCCTTCCATTTCCAATGCTATGAAAATCTTCTTCAGTTTCAGCAAAGAAATCCACTCTGTAGCACCACTATTTTTCTTACCTAATTTGCAGCATCAATGTTAAGCAAACACAAGAAGTCAGAATACCAGATATACATTAACAGATATAATCTATGATTAATATGACTTCATTTAAGAATGGGAAAATGGGTTTTTACAGCAAATTGACCATACTGATCAGAATTTTGCAGGTGGGTTTGCACTGCAGTTTTTAACCTCTACCTGCTCAATAAAAGAGCCAAGGAGCAGGCAGGGGCAGCTGGGATTGGGACAATAAGGCCTGATGTGAAGTTAGAAAAGCATTTGGAAGCACCAGGGTCTGAAGGAATTCTGCACCACACTAACAGGCTGCTTCCCTGCCTGCAAAAACTATTTAGTGCTCTCTCCAGTAAAATTCCACACTGGCCTGGCTAAGCCTCTCTCTGTATATACTCTGTATGTGCATATTTTTGTATATACAAAACACAGAAAAACTACCCTGAAAGCCCTGTTTGGCTGTGAAGGAAACCCACTGCTAACTACAGCAGTGTTTTAACAGCATTCCCACTGGTCCTAGATTGAAAAGCCCAACCTTACAAGCTTCTGCCAATCTCCTGTGGGTAGGAAGAGCTTTTCTTCCAGAAAGACCAGCGGTGTAAATGTCAGGAAATTCCTTAACCTGTATAGTTCCCAAAGAGAAATTAATCCAACCATTAGGGACAACATAGGGAAAGAATGAAAAGCGTGTAGGGAGGTCGATGTGTAGGGATGTAGGAAGATAGGTATGTAGGGATGGGAGGAGATGGGAGAATACTACAGGTTAATGGAATTTTGCTTTCCAGAACAGCAGGAGATTGAACAGGGACAAAGACACAGGTCCAGCCTCGGGGCAGACAGAGGAACAGAGGGGCAGAGGGGTGGCAGAGAGTGCTGAGCGAGGAGGAGCACAGAGCTGCTGCCTCCTCTGTCGCCACCTGGGATGCCTCCCTTTGAACCCCTGGGTACACGAGCTGTATGTCAGACCCCGTGCTGTGGCCATGTGGATGCCCTGCCCCAGTCTCAGAGCCCTGGGACAGGTCCCTGGCCCGTGGCCATGCCATGGCCCAGCAGCCTGCAGCCTTTGCAGGAGCCTGGAGCAGCTCCCCGGATGCTGTGCGGGGCCAGGAGGTCACAGCACAACATATCCAGGTCATGCACTTCACTGACCCTGAGGCACAGGGTAAAGTCTAGGCTGTCCTTGCTCCCCACTGTAAATTATTAACTTCTTCCCAAATTCTTAATTTAAGAACACCAAACCGATAAGAAAGTCCTTTATTACTGAGCTTAAAGCTCTCTGTTGCAGACAAATACATACTATAATCCCTTTAATAACCACACCAAACTCAATGTCTAAAGTCAAATTTCCCTGAGTAAAGAAATACTGTTGTTCATGCATTGAAATGGTAAGAAAATACCATGGCAGGAGCAAAAAACACTATTGGAATTCACCAAAAGAAAGCAAATTCTGTGATTTATTTTCCAGGACTGATATCAGAAAGGGCAGATTTTGGCAACAGGATTTTAGATACCAGTCATCTTCACATACACACAACAGATTATAGAACATATAGAACATATAGAACATTGTTGTAAATAGTCTAACCTATTTTACAGAGACATTTTCCTTTTTAAAAACCCCACTTTTTGCCATTTTAAAAAATGTTCTGTGAACATGATGACTGTCCTAAAAGGTATGATAATTTCTCTCAGTGTTTTTCCATCTCTTCAGTGACTTGCCATGGGAGATAATTATTTGGCAAGTACATTTTGTCACTCTTGCCAGGAGTGTCAAATATAGAAGTCAAGAAGACTTTATAGGTTACTGCTCCAGTATAGAGATGCTTAATGAATGCCAGAAGTCAAATGAGCCTAAAATTGTCTTCACAAAAGCAAGACACAACATGAAAATGTTCCAGTCCCTCTTAAAATATTTGTGATTTTTCTCCACAGTCTTTTTTTTTTTTTTTTTCACTTTGCAGTTTATAGTAAAAAAAAGATTTTTGCATTTTCTATTTCCTCTGCACAAGTTCAAAGATCAGAAAGAAAAGCAACTGGTAGTATCATGTCAGTACCTGAATATGAGAAATACTGTTCCATAAAGACAATGAACTAGATCTCAGACCACTGTTGCTCTGGCTGTAGTCTCATGGCACAACATCTCTGTGGCACTGTCACTGCAAGACATTTCCTCCCTTCTCTTTTGCCACTGTCTATTCCCCTCTTGAGACACAGTGCACTCTAGCCTCAGCTGTGGTGGTATTTTTTTGGTAACCATCTGTGAACTTTGTCTGGCAAACTGATCTGACTTGAATAAAAAAGTCAAAATAGATATTAAATTTTAAAAAATGAAACACAAAACCAATAAGCTAGACTAGTTGTTCAGTCTAATTTATATTACATCCATGCTAATTATCCACACCAGTCTATTTGGAAAGTGATCTATCTCACACACAAAAAATACTTGAAGTTCACATTGTCACGTACATGTTAGAGAATGAATCCCCAGCCTCAGAGTACTTTCAGCATTGTCAATTATTGCAGTGTATAGTAGGGAAAAGACTTGCTGTTGGACACTAATTTTATGTTAAATAAAATATGATTCTGATTTCCTTGTCTGTCCATCAAAAAGAGAAGAGGGGAAATTACCAGATACTCATCAAAATGTAATATAAACATTTAAAATCATTTTGGTGTAGAATAGACTCACAAAACTGTTCTGTGATTAGCAAAATATTTTTACTATTCCACAGGCTTTACAAGAACTATTTTTACTGCTTGTCTTGTCAACTACCTCATTTGTAAGTTGCTTAAGTCAGAAAACACAGTATGTTTTTGTTGTGCAGTGTACACTCAACAGGATGGATTCAGTGGAAAGAAATTTCCAGATATTTACTATTTCTGAAAGAATTTGTGTTCAGTAACCACTTTAACCTCTGTATTCCATCCCGGGTTGATTGGTTTTTGTTTGGTTTTTTTAATGTGAGAAAAGCCATTCAGCATTCTTTCCACTCTAAACCAAAAAGCGATGATGCACTTCCACATTTATCTTTTGAGAGGAAAGCAACTGAATGTGACTCAAGAGTATTTTTGCTATGGTGCAGAGATACAGAATTGGAAGCAGCCTTAAATATACAACATGCACAGCCTTATTTGACTTATGGTGTCAAGAATAAACTTCCTTCCCTCCTAAGGTCAGTTTGAACTATGCTGAGAGTCTCAGCCCACATGGCCATTGCCAAAATTTGTTTTCAGAGGCAGAAGATGCTGTGTTTGATGTCCAGTTTAAACCTATCAACAGCACAGATGAAACAGGAATAAAGGAAACTGTGGAGATCAGGAAGACCTCAGGAATTAAACATTATCATCACTGACAACAATGTGTGCATCAATGTGCAGTCACCAAACATCAGACACCAAATCATTCTTACATTTAAAACTGATTCTCTCAAGAATTCAATTCTATCCCATTAAACTTATGCACATTTGCCTTTGATTAAGACAAGTTCAGCATTTGTTCACCAGAGGCAAGAAGAAAAATACATTGGCTGCTCACTACTCTGCATTTGGTATGACAGCTTAGATGAAGGAAGTCAGATCAGCAAGAAAATAAAGAAACAGTGCTACAGAATTAAGGGCCATACTTAAAAAATTTATATATATATTTGAAACTGAATAGAACAGTTCTACAGTTCTTCCTTTTTGTCTCTTTAAATCAGGCACATAAGGTTCCTGTCATCACCTGTGACAGAATAATAAATATTGCTGGGTTTCAACAGTTGACTAGCACAGCTCTCACCTATGGACAGCCATGCACAGCTGAAAGGGAGCTGCTGCTGCTAAAGGTGCCCCGGGGTTTCTTGCTGCCCCCCCTGCCAAGGGTGGCTGCTCCCAGGGGACAGCCAGCCAGGAAGATGGTGTGATCGTGGCTCAGCCACTCCAGCCAAATGCCCAACCTTCTCATTCCAATGGCAGTGAAACTGGGAAAGACACAGAGGCTCTGGATTTGCACTCAAGCAACCAAGGTACACATAAACATTCCACTCAACTTCCCTGGGAAAGCAGCCTCTGATTAAGGGGGAGCACATCACTGGGAGCAACAGCAATTCCAACACCAGAGTCAGTATTTTTTTATTCTAGTTACCCACTTGACCCTTCTGCTATACATAGGTTAAGGACATATACCGGGTAATTTAATTAAGAAAGAGCATGACCATGCAGTTTGTAAGTGATTTAGCTTTGTTTTGGAATAATTTGGACTAGTGTTACACACAGCAGAGTGGTTACGCTCGAACAGTAGTAACACTTCAGGCTCTATACTTGGAAGTTTCTATTCCAGGAATGGCATTTCTATAAACATCTACCATTTAGAAAATTAGCATGTACTCTGCATGATGTATCACTAGCATTACTGTCACAGGGAAAACTCAATTCCAGTTTCAATGGTAATCCTGTTTTCTTTTGGTCAGCCTCTGTTTCGTGGACAAATCCAAATTAGGTATTTCATTCCCTTCCACCCTGTACCGTTTCCATCAGCTTACATAAGCCATGATATGTAAAGTGTCTCATAGAATTTCAGTGTTTTTACTGACGTTCCATCTAACTACAGACATAGGCAATACTTCATGTATAGACAGTTATATTTCATTCTTTCTTTCCCATTTGGGAAATAGGATGTTTTCTGCTGGTTACATTGCTGACACAATGGACTAACTTTGCTCAAACTAGCTTTTATTTATTTTACTTTTTTTTCTGTCTATAATCCTGAAATAAAACTAACTGGTTGTCATATTAATTACATTCTTACTCCTCTGTTGTTCTATTTACATATTTCTTCTGCAAAACCTTGAATCTGTTGCAGCTGACACTACAAACACATGAATTGAATATCTGCTTCAGAGTGGTGAAAACTGCCTATTCTGTAGCAATGAGCAATCTATATTTTAAAGTTTAATTCACAAAGTAATTAAGCCTTACAGTTCTCATAGTCATATTATACCTTTTAAGAACTCTTTTTTTGTTGTTGTTTCCTATTTATAGTCCACACCTAAGAAGATTTGGATACAGACAGCTCATTTTCAGTAAAAATTCTACATAAATTCTCTTCACGTCCTGCCACACATTGTTAAGCATATTATCCAAAGTTTAAAATTTCTATATTTGAAATTTAATTCCTTCCTGCCTGGAAAATGATTGTAAAATTACTCATTCTTACAAGTTTTTGAAAGTTCTAATGGAAAAATGTAAAACAAGTGAGGAGTCTGTGTAATTAATTTAAAAACACTGGACATCACTTTCCTAGGGAATGTTTGTAGCTGTTCCTGTACCTACAAGTATCTTCTGAGTTTTCAGTTGGACATAATATGGAATATTAGCTCCGTGGATCAAAGTATGTTTAAATTATTTCTGTAAATACTTGAGAGAAATGTCATGGAATTTTGGGTTGCTCCATTATGTAAATCTTCCTTAATATAAGCAGTGATCTAATCCATAGCATTACTTTCGTAGCCTTGAATATGGTTAAGGTAATTTAGTCTATTTCTATGGGCTACATAAAGCAGTTTATAATAGATAATGTGTCATTTTACTCTCCCTGGCTCCATTTGCAACTCTTACAATGTTCTTTGTTAATTCTGACATTCACCATAGCGACTCTTCATCAAAAGCAAAACCAAAAAGCTGAAGTAGATACCTTTGGTTTATTAGCTTTTTTTGAATATTTCATTTTAAAAACCCAAAAACAACCACTTAACAAGACTTTACATTAAGGGAATTAAGTGTCAGATAATTCTGTCTTCTAAAATCAGGGACAAAGTCAACATGGAAACCAAGGTATCACTTCGAAAAAGGCAGCTCAGTGTCAGCCACAGATTCTTTTCTGTTGAAGAGAATACTGCCAGTTGCAATCCTACCTACATGGAATCCTACATTTTCAATTCTATATCTCCACAGCTTGAAGAAAGAGGTTCAATTTCATGCAGAGTCTGGTATGGTCAAATTATTTTCTTCTGTTAAACATGCTTTAGCTCCTGGAATTGTTTAAGTACACCCATATTTAGTGGCTATGTATTACATGAGAAATAAAACAGCCTCCACACCGGCAGCTCTTCTCCCTCTCTGTGACAGACTAGCCTGAATCTTTAACAAAGTCTTCTACAGGCTTTGTTAAAACCCAGTATGACAGAAAGAGGAGTAAAATGTGTCTCCTTTCTTCCTCTCTCTTCAGGAGTCTATGCTGATGACTGACCAATTGCTGACGACCCATCAATCGTTCAGGAGCTCTTGGGAGGGCTCAGCTGAGGAGCCCTGTCAGCACATCTTCCCCAGGGCAAGGCAAGTTATTTCTAAACCCACAGAAAAGATGGCTATGGATAGCAAGAGGACTTTCAGCTTCTTTTGCAGGTTCATGCCTCATCTTCCCTCCAAATTGTTCCTCTTCACTGCAAATGCATAACCCATTCTTTACTTCCACAGTACTGTCAGGTTCTTTCCTTGAGTCTTTCCCTTATGGTATCTCATTCAAGGGAATGGTCTGGAATAATCCTATATTCTAACTGCACATTAATATTTACAAGCATTGTAGAGGTCCCATTCTGTGCAAAAATAAAGAAGCCAAATTCTGCTCAAACCTACCAGGATTCTTCTACATAAATCTACTTTTGTACTAACTGCCCCCTCTATTCTCAATGAGTGAGACAGAACCAAGGTTGGCCACACTGATCTACAAAGGATGACAGTCCTTCGAGGAGCCTAAAATACAGGTGTAAATGAGATGAGGTTCCAGTTTCTCTGAACCTGGAACTTACATATATTATCTCTCTCAGAAAGGTGGAGCTGTAGCAACTTTATGGTATTCCCTGCTCTGCTGACATACACCAGTTCTAAAGGCACAGGAAGAAAGATCAAACAACAATTTGTTCTGGAATATGATACCTAAACATAAATCATTTAAATGAAATAGAATATCATCAGTATAATTTTACCATGCTTACAGTTCACTTAGATGCAATAGAATGTATACAGTATGCAATCCATATACACCCACACTATTTGTCTAGATCCCCTTTCCACTTGGTGAGGAGCCACACACAAACCAGAATTTACCTTGTCCTAAACCACGTAGTGAAAACAAGACAGATGGGTCATGTCCTTAACAGGCCAGTTCTCCCTCTGGACAAGGTGACTTTACAGATGTCTGAAGTTTACGCTACAGGCCTGTAACAACCCTGAGGTGAGCTCTCCAGTGCTTTGATTTGGACAGCTGATTCCCCACACAGCTAGAACAGACTTTTACAGATGTATCAGGTAGGAACTTAGATGCTTCCATATCTCTTTCACAACTTAGAGAGGAGAACAAAGTCACAATACAGCTGGAAAAGTTCAGCCCATCATAGATATGACACATTTAAATGGCACTGAACTCCATCCAAAGTGTGGTGCTGATTGCTCTTTATAGAGCAGCAAATTATTCCCAGTTCTTTGAATCACCTTTTCAGCACTTCTTTTCTACTTCTTGCTGCCTTTTTGGCCTTTTCCATCTATCCTTCAGAGCTTGTCCTGTATTCTTGCCTCAGCACCACTGAGCACCACCATTTTCTTGAGGAAAGGGTTCAGTATATGATGCAATTGATGGTGCCTCTAGATTTCTCAAATCATATTTTCACCACACGTGATTTTCAAAGAACATCTGCTCTGCATGAGGTGAGCCCTATAGTTTTGCCATAAGTGTACCATATTAAGGTATACATTAGCCCTCTAGGCAGTTTCAGTATTTTCCCAAGACAGCTAAGATTTATCTCCAAGTGTATGGACAATTTGACAGATCAACCATCATTATTAGGGCTTGTAAATCTCTGTCTTCTACAGTTCGTTGTCACACTTTTTCCAGTCCTGCAATTGTAACCAAGATACAGCTACCTCAGCTGGTATCTGGCTTGCTATTTTTTCCATATTTCTGAAAAGTCGAGGATCTCATGTTCTTGTTCAGCTGCTAGAGTTTTGTGCCTCGAGTTATCTTAAATAAAATGTCAGCAGTGTATGTATCTCAGTACTGTCCTTGTTGTGCATAGCAAAATGGTGGCACAGAAATGGTCACAGAATGTGCTAAAGGCTCCTGGCCCCTTCCAAAAATTCCCTAAATTTAAAGTTGTTTTCTGCTTGCATGACTTTACTTCCTGCAATAAATTCAAACTTTCCATGAGTAAGGCCTTTAATAAAAATTTCCTTCCAACTTAGAGATATCTTAGTATTGCTGAAAATCATTACATTATAAGAAAATTACTGAAACAGCTTTTATAGGAATGGTATCCCCGTCCTAGGCATTGTATTACAGGGAACACACTGTCCAGTGCCTTACATATTTCATATTCATTCACACCATAATATTTTAGGATGAAAGAGTTGATCATCAGCTGCTTGACATGTGTGATAAGTGCCTTATGCTGCCATAACTGTGTCTATGCTACAGCTTGGTTTAGAAGCCGCCCTGGGGTGTTGGCAACATTTCAGAGGTGCATCTCAGCCATCTGGTTTACAAATCATAATTGATTTACCAGCTTTAGGTTTCAGGACTGTGTCTACTGCAGGCCCTAGCCTTTGAGAAGAAATGGATAGTACAGGTGCAATTTCAACCTGCTTTTGATTTAGTCACCTTTCTATTATGGCAATCTACTTTTTAATCTGCTTCTCTCACTGTAATCCACTTTTTAAAGCCAGAAACAGGCAAGCACCCCCAGGGTGAGGATGCCAGCATGTTCTGTGGGAGAACACTTTTGTCTATGCAGATCTTGCTTCAGACTGCCCCCAGATCCCAGCAAATGCTGTTAGAACCTCCAGCAGACCATGCTGCTGGTACATTGCCACCATTATCCTGGAGCACTTGCCAGTACCCAGCTTTGGTTCTGAGCCTTGAGAATATTTCCACTTTTGCCTAGTCAGGCATAGATAATGAGGCCTTTGTTTGGGCTGCTAGAGTTTGCTCTCTAAAAACACATGGGCTGTCTCAGCTCTCCAAAGCTATTACGATGCCTTTCAACCAACAAGGTTAAGCACTATTTGCAAAATATCCCACCCCCCCCCCAAAAAAAAAAGAGGGAAAAAAAGAAATGCTGTCAAGTCCCCCTGTTTCCCCCTACGAACATCTGAAATGAGCACAAGCTGACTCAGATGTTATAATATAGCATAGTTGTAAGAATGCTTATCAAACATTTCTGTCAAACACCACCCCTGACTGGGAGCCAAAGGAGGTGGCTTAGATATGAGATTCTTCTGTCTGACAGCTGTCCACTGGTACATTTTGAAAACAGAATGACAGATATGTTGCAATAAACTTTTCCACTGCACAAGGTAGCATATGGGGGAAAAAAGGAATTTTTTTTAAAAACAATCTCCAAACCACAGCACTTTGTTCATCTTCAGTGAACTACTCAAAGGTTAATCAGAAATTCACATTATATTGTTTAAAATTAATTTTGTTTAGAATGTACTAAGTACTAAATGTATCAGTATTTGAGAAAAATCTTGTAATGCTTCCACTTTTTAAATTAAAACTTGACTGTTCAAATGCTGAATACGAATACAATGGCCTGCTTCTCCATACTAACTTGAAAAAGGAAAACCAATTTCTTTCCATATCTAACAAGCACACTTCTCCACTTGAAAAGAACCTTTCAAGGTATCTGTAAAACACATGAGTGTGAAAAATCATTGCTTGAAAGCGCTCTTTTTTTCTTTTTGTGAAAAGAAGCAGTGAGCATGATCTTTGAGATACTTGGGACTCCTTGTTAATTGATACAAACCAAGAATTTCTGGAAGTAAAATGTACACAGCACAATTTGCAGATGTAATCTGATCACAAGAGCTGTGAAACAAGAGATAGGATAAGGGCAACAGCATGAAAAGAGGAGCCTGGAAAAGTTCCAAGACATGAAAAGAAGACAGTCTGTTTGGTGTAGAGCTTTAGAAGTGAACCAAAGCTCTGCAAAGTAGGGAGAGGAAAAACAGTTGTTAGCACTGGCCACTCAAATATTGCTACTATGGCACTGAGCAGCAGTCAGCAGAAGTCCACTACAAAGAATTTCTACAAAAGTCAAGCAAGTTTTTTAGCTAAACAGACTCTCTCATATATTTATAAACACTAGAAAAGTTCCAGGGTAATAGAGAGATGTCAAAACTGTTGGTAAGTGTATTCATGTCTACTAAATCCCATGTTTGGCTGGAACAGGTGACTGTTCTATCCAAACAGGCAGCCTGTCCTGCTTCCCTCCTCCTCACAACAGCCATTGCTAATCTTTGGTTTGCTTGCTTCTAAAGTCCAAACAGCAACTCCACTGACCAGGCAAAAAGTTCATAGAAGACAACAATGCAAAGATGTCAAAACCTGAATAAATACATAAATATCTCAGTAAAGATAAATGGCAGTGTTTTTTCATTTATTAGATAGTCTAGCTGCTAGTAAAATGTATTCCTTATAAAACCAACATTTGAAAATCTAGGTAATGTACTCAACTTTGTAAAAGAATATTTCAGAAGAAAAGGCAATCTTTTAAAAGATTTTGGAAATACTTCATTACAAAATCTGGAAATAGTGTCAGTGACACCCAATCTTCCTCTCTCTCCCTGACAATTTTCACCACCTGCTTTTAGCTAAAGTATAAGCCAAGATTTGAAAACTGTTAATCACAAGGAAAACGCTGCATACCGTGTATGCTGCATCTCAGAGCTACCAGACGTTCCAGCTGGGAAATCAAATCCTTACGCTCATCCACACTTACCAGAAGGGGCACCTCCCCAGCTCTCCCTCTAGACAGTCATTCCTGATTAGATCATGTCTCCACTCAGCACACTGCCTGGTGCAGATGAGAGCACAGAATACACAGCCTGTTTCTCACCAGCAAGTGAGAAACACACACATATGTTTTGTGTCCTGCTGGTAGATTAAAGGCACTGAAGTTATTGAAAGTCCTTTAGTGTACCCGGGAATTAGACATGCAGGCAGTGTGAGCCATACCCTAAGGCTCACCTATCCACTGTGCTATCAACCTCATGCCCACTGGTCATGTCCCCTTTCCCATACCTGATGGGCCCCTGAGAGGGTTTTTGGACTTGGAGTGGGTGGGCAGAGAGGGGCTGAGGCAGGGGGTTGGGAGGGAGAGCCCATAGGTCTCTCTGCAGTCTGGCAGGATCTGCTGCATGGGAGAAGGGGGCAGTTCACTGCAGGTACACTGGGAGGCTTGGCAACCCTTTAAGGCTTGGCACCTCTTTAGTGATGAGGCCATCTGAGTCAGGCAAGCACTATTTGTCTGTCACCCAATCTCTGCAATAGTGACCAGTGATCTCATGCTCCACAGACTCAAGAACAATGTTTAAAACAACCTTCTTGAATTTATAGGCCGCAGATGCTACCCATGCCCAAATTCAAACAGAGGCATAAAGTCTTCCTTTAATGGCATAGGCTAGAGGAGCCACTATATTTTTATGGTTGTTCATGCATGTCTCAAGACCCTATTAAGAACAAGGGCATCACTGAGGCCTGTGAAAGAGAGCCCAAATGGAAAGTAAAATATTGTCAGCATCCATGTGAATGTCATGTGAATCCTGTAAAATTAATAATCCTAATCAATGGGAAAGGTATATATATATAATCTGTATATTAATAACTTTTATATAGCTATGTATTATATATTACATGTATATAAAATGCATGCATATTATCCCTGTATTTGTATATGTATGAACAGCTGCTCATTCTCTACTGCATCTGTCAGATTTTAAGAAAAACGAAACAGTCTCAAAATACTAACAGTCATGCTTGGATTGCTCAGAATCTGACTGTGTCAAATCTATAGAATCTATATATAGTGCATAGGTTATATGGGCCTTATGGGAATTGCCTGAACTGAAGAAATGAACCACTGATTATCTCTTGGTGCCGGGATGCTGCAAACTGAGCATAAGAAACTCAATGGTTACAGTTATGAACAACTTTTCATATGAAAGAGGATAATTTATCTAGCACTATCAAGGGATTAAAAAAAGATTTTACAATATTTTTAAATAGCTCCACCCACCATAAACTGCTATTATACTTACTGTTATACTATACCACTACTGTGGCCTTTGAAATCTCAAACAGTTAGACTCATGGTCTAACAGGACTATGTAAATTTTGGCAGCCTGCATCTCATCTCAAAGCTCCTAAACTTAAAGCAGCTCTTATTGAACTGCATCTCAAATAATCTGGTCCCTAGATGTCAGGTTATTGCTGTGGAATTGGTCTCCTTTTAATTGCAAGGAGTAGTTTTGAAAACTTTACCTAAAGTATTGATAAATGTTCTCAAGTAGGAAAACTACTTCAGTAATTAAAAATAAGTGCTTTTGTGTTATTTCAGTATTCAGTGTAAAGTGCCTGCTTTCCACAAAGATGACAGAATAGAAAAACAACAACAGCAGCAAAATCAACTGATTGCTAGTATTTCTCTCGTAGTTCACACAGAACAAGGTATTTTTGTTGCTGACACAGAATTGATAACAAATGAGATTTGTTCAGATAAACATGCCTGTAAGTCACAACCTAGTCAAATATCTAATTTAAGCACAGGTGCCACTTAAGCAAGAAAATGTCTTTCCATCCTAACCATCTGAAGAGGTTATTGATACCCACCACTACTGCTTGCACATGATATTAAAAGCCTTTCCTGCTGCAATTCAGGCACTTCAACCATTACAAGGAGCTCCCAGGCTTTGTCCAAAATGCTGCTCGTGCCTGCCCCTGAGAGGAGACCAACATTGTGGGTTAGGCTGGCTCACTGGTCACCGAGTTAGAAAGCACAACACTGCAATTCAGCAGCTTGAACTCGTAGCCAAATTGTGACACGTGGGTCTATTCCAGCCATCTGCTCCGAGGAGTGTGTGCCTGCAAACCCCACGATGATCAGCACATCACGGACGTGCAGGAGAGAGCTCACTGTGAGGATGTGCACCCATTAGCCTTAATATTCATATCCTCTAAAACTTAATTTCCTTGCCTAACATTTCTTCTCCATTACCTGCTATAAGCAGTCTCAGACACCAGCCCTGCATCCAGAGCTAGAGAAGCATAAACAGACACACACATGCCATGTCTGTGTGTCCATCCAACACAGACTTCTGTACACACACACACACCCCACAGCCACAAGGCACATCAAAGGAAACTCGTCACCAGGCACACATCATTTACCATCCAGGTAAACCCGTGCTGATAAGGATATATGCACATACTCCATATGCCTGTAACCCAGACAACAAACCCAGCCGCAATAAAAAACCACATCATCTCCTGCACTCAACAACCCTGTGTCCCTAAGCAGAAACAGCCTGCATGTCACACAGGGCTCCCCTGCATACTGCTTGTGCCCTTCTGTCACCCCTGAAGAGCGCAGGCTGTTCCAGACCCTGGGGCTGTGTGTGTGCGTGTGTGTATGTGTGTGTGTTCACAAGCGCAAGAAATGCAATAAATGTGTGAGTTTTAAGCCTCTAAGAGTGCGTGGCCCTGACTGGTGGCTGCACGCACGTGGTGCCGGCAGCTCCGTGAGGCCATGTGGGATCTCTGCTGTGCGAGCAGGGCACACACGGGGATGTGCTGCACGGCGTGAGGGAGCACACGCGTGGAGCGCTGCGCCCGTGTGGAAAAGTGCATGGTGGGGTGCCGAGTGCTGCAAATACAAGCAGCAGTGCCTGTCAGTTCCGTGTGAGTTCACACAGCGCGGTGCCGTGTGTCATTTTCCGTGTGCGTGTGACAGTCCCCGTGTCGCTGTGTCCGAGTGAGCGCCCCGCAGCCTGCGCGGTGCCGGGAGCGCAGGGGCGCACGGTGCCGTCTCCCCCTGGGGCAGCAGTGACACCCGGCCAGCGCGGCAGCCATCGGTCCCCGCACGGGGATGTCCGGGTGTGAGAGCCGCCTGCGGGGCACCCCCAGTACCTGCCGAAATGTCCCAGCGAGTCGAAGAGCCGCTCGGAGCTGAGAGCCATGGCGGGGCGGCTGCAAGCCGGGAGCCTCGGCGTCGCTGTCCCGGCGGTGCGGGGAAGAGGCACTGTCCCGTCCCGTCCCGTCTGTCCCCAGCCCGCCCCCAGCGCCTGCCCGGCCCCGGCGCCCCGCCCGCCCGAGGAGAATGGGCGGGCGGGAATGGCAGGCGGGAATAACGGGCGCGCCCAACGGCCTCCGCTCCCCCTGGAACCGGGAGCCGGAGCCGGCGGCGGGACCCGGGAGCCGGAGCCGGCGGCGGGACCCGGGAGCCGGAGCTGGCGGCTCCCTTGGCGGCGGCCCTGCGCGCCCCGGGCCGGCTCCGGGCCCGCCACAGCCCCCGTGCCGCCACTGCGGAGCCTTGGCTCCCGAGCGAGCGGTTCAACCTCCCGCACTGACCGAGCGCCTCAGCCCGCTCATGTTCTTAATGTAGAACGAAATTAAAGGAGGCGGTTATGTGCTTACATCCTCCTGTTACAGTCCAATAATCCAATACATTTAGGCTGTAGTGTATTTCACGTGGACGTTTTGAATTAAAGGAGGGTAAAACCATTTTTATTTCACAGGGCAATATCTGAATAATTTTTAGTAGCCTTACAATCTGCACTGCTATTTGGATACATCTCCTTCCTCCCCTGCCCCCAAAGTTTTAGCACACAATGTAAAATAGAATTATCATTTAATAAAAGTAAAATATATAACATATCCCATACCTGCTTGACTATCATTAGTTCTCAAATCTGTAATGAAGCCTCAGTTACATTTGGGCTTACTTTTCTGCCTTGCCCATAGTAGGCCAAGATAATCACTTTGAATTTGTTTGAGGATTAGCAAAGTAAGTTGCAACAGAAGACCTTTGTAATTAGCTTAGCTTTGTTGGAACAGCTACACTTTAGCAGCGCAGTCACTCTGGGCTCTGATAATCAAGCAAAATACAGGGAGAAAAATCCCCAAACTGTTGCAGGTGCAGCTCTCCTATATAAGGCTTTTCTTCCCTAGAGACTTCATTTCCCTTCTCAGATAAAGACAAGTTGCAAGTTTTCCCTGCTCAGAAAAAGGCGGTGGACCAGATGCCCTCCAAAGTCCCCCTCCAACCTGAGTTGTTTTATGATTCTGTGATGAAAGACACATTTTCCAGCAGATTGCATGATCTCTTTCTGGACCGCTCTATTGAAAAACACAGAGGACTGAAACCAAATTTTTTAAAAAATGGCAAAAAAAGCCCCAAGTACGTTCAACTTTATTACTTGTGTACTTCATTTTTTAGGAAGCACAGGAAAAGCTGAGAGGTAAATCCCTGTTAAATCCCTGGAAGTCAGCCTTCTGTGTCCAAAACCTGACCCTTCTGCTATCACACTGAGGCTCTGCTGCTTCACAAGGAAATGTGCCTTTAAGAGGCTCTGGCACCAAGCAAGCAGCACAACTGTTCCTCTGCACAGAGCAGATGTTGGGGCTTCAGGGTGACAATCTGTTCCAGCATAGACCTGGAAAAAGCAGATGTTTGTCAGGCTCCTTGGCTCTGAGTGACTCCTGACCACACCAGCATAATGAGCAAATAGTAAGTTACACAACCAGGAGCCTGAATAATGAGTGCAGCAGAGGATTGCTCCTTGAAGCCGGTGAATTTTGAGACCACTCACCTCATCCACCAGCTCTGAAGGCTTTGCTACTTCTGAGAAAGCTCCCCATATGTCTCTGTCCCTTTGCAAAGGACATTTCTAACAGTGAATCTAGACTTTGTTGCAGTTCCTTTCTTAGGATATGTGAGCCTAAAACCCTAAGGACAGATCTGCTTTCTTTCGGTATGAATTTTTGAATTGCTTCAGTTTTACCTTAAAAATACCAGCATTAAATTTAATCATCCTGGGGTTTTGGGGATTCTTTGGGGGGTTTTTTGTTTTTTTTTCCTGCAGAATGTTTTTCAGGTTTAAAATAGTATGTGCTTGAATGCAGCACAGGTACTTTAACAAGGAGTTTCTTTCTTCAAAGAGCCACACTAGCCAAATAATTATTTGCATAAACAAACACCAATGGATAGTAAACATTCTGGTTAAATATTGCGTTGCTGCTCATGTGCCTGGTTTTAGTGTCTTGCTTCCTACAAGTAAATTGATCAGTAGCTTTATGGTGGGTAGGGAATATCTAATTTTGGTGTAAAAGTCAAGCACGAGAGAAAACCTAATCCCTTTCAGCACCATTTTTAAGCCCCAAAAGATCCATAAATAGTTTTTTCTCTTTGCAACCACTTGTAGGCATTCTTGTACACATTTCTATGCTTGTCTCTTTGATAGTATCATGACTTTACTGCCCACAGCAGAGTAAAGGAAAGAAATTTGCATGCACTCCTATTAAATTTAATATCAAACTCCCACATGCCTGCATTTCTAAGGGCTATTAATGTAATGTCTTTAATGTCTGCTCTTTTAAACTTGTGGTGGTCAGAGATTTGCCTTGTTTCTTTCAAGCCTGTGAAGATGCACAACATGGTTCAAGCCTGCCTTTTCTCCTATCCTGTTATGCCAATCCTACATGAAATAATAACTGTGCATTTAGTCCCCATCATTCCTGACTGAGATGTTTTTCACCAGGCACCTGGAAATAGCCATAGCACTGTTCTCACACAATACACGGCTCTCTTCCCAAAGGATTGTGCTCCATGGTAAACTCTTGTGCAACAGAAAATACGTGGAACATCAAAGAAGGCATGATAAATTTCTGTAATTAAAATGTGTCAAGGTGAGGCCATCTACATCTAAACTCTACTTACTGAAGAATTTTTGGGATTTTATCAGGGATTTATTCAGAAGAAACTGAAGCAAGGTTGTGATCCCTTTCCTATAATGCCTTCAGGTGGGAGCATCAAGGGTGTTCACAACAGACAAACACTCTTCAGGGTATTCCAGAAGTTTAAAATGTTGGTCTTTTAATCCTGCAAGGAGAATGTGCAATGGTTCATCACAAGAAAATTTGAGTTAACCTCATTTCTGGCACTTACAAGCAGGCTGTTGTTCAACAGAGACATTTGATACTGCACAGTCCTTGAGGAAGGAGTGAACTTTACAATGTGCAACAGGAGAAGAGACAGCTTACGGAATAATCTCCTTCAGTCTGGCATTCCCACTAGGAAAACTCCAGCACCTACTGGTACGAGCTGTTCATGTTGTCCCCTTTTTTAAGTCAAGTAAGAGTGTCACCAATAGATGAGAGGTGTTAGAGGAACATTCCTGTGACGTGGTTCTAGTACACCCATGTTTGTACACAGAGTTTCACATTGCAGCTGAACCCAAAACACCAAAGTGGAGTGGATGGCAGATAACTGGCAGTGTTGCCAACAGTTCCATGGACACAGATAATGACTTCTTAAATAAAGCCAGTTCCTGACCCATCTGTTTCCCCACTTCCATTGGCAAGGTTTGTAGACCAGAGATGAGGGGCAGTGCAGGAGCTGCAAGAAAAAAGAAACACAGTTGATCTTTACCTACTGCCTACTCCTCCCCAGCCTTTCAGGTAGACTTATCCATGAGTGCTCTCTTGACATGTGTTTTTATCACACTAGTGAAAAAAAACCCTTACTGAAATCAACCACAGCACATCTTGAATGTGACCTCTCACTTCCTGTTTTGAAGTTAGAAATTTCTGTTCTCTTGCAGGAAAAAACCCGCAAGACCCATGGAAAATGTATTTATCAATGAAAACACAGCTTCTAGAGAGTAAGCCTAAAACAAGCTTTACTTGCATAAATGTGTGTGAGCCATTGAATTGCTGGTGTTGAAAAACACTTGTAGAAATCTTGTCTTTACAAAAGGTTAGGCAGTGGTGCAGAAGTTATTTTTATCTGCTAGAAAGTAAACGAAGGCACTATAAGCCATTTCCTTTGGCAGTTTGGAAGCCTTGCAATTACACTGCAGTAGCTTGTTCATCATTTTACATTTAACAGACTTACAAACATGGTCAGCAGTGTAGTAAGCAGGCTGATAAAACAGATTAGCACGTGTACCCAGCTAAGCAAAAACTTTCAAGATTCTTCTGAACTACAAGGAAGGAAATCTGCAATTCCCTGATTTCTCAGGAGTCCCAGCACTGTCTCATCAATCTGGAAGAACCAGAGCTGTAGCAAGGTTGATGGGAGAGTGGTTTGTTGGCAACTGCTGCAAATATGCTCGATATACTTTGTTTTCCTCCCTGCTGCTGCTCAAAGCAGGCCAAGCAGGCACGAGGCAGTGGCAGCAGCCCAAAGTCATTCACTATGGCTTTGGCTATATTTTTTCTTCCACTGTCTCCTGGACAGAACTCCGGAATAATCATGAGAGGTAGAGAACTCACTCAGGATTTGTATTCTGTATAAAGGCCCAGACAGGATTTTGAAAGCCCAGAGAGTGTCTCCTGGCTTTTCTGTGGACACCCACAAGGATACACCTAACCGTGATACTTCAGTGTGGGCCACTTCAGCTCCACATTTTCAAGAGCTCTCCCTCCAGATTGTGCTTTTGTATTTAGTTATTGCAGCCATACAGATGTTGAATGTAGATGAACAGAGTGTTTGATCACGGAAACTTTCTTTACTGATTCAATATGAATAAATACCCCCCCTTGAATAATCTTAAAATCAGAAATTCAGAAAAGCAAGTTGAATGTTCAGGAAAACAATGAAATCTTTACAGATCTTTACCCCATCTCAAGTCTCTGGGGTAACAGAAGCCCATTAGTCTACAAGGAAGATGGCAATGAGAATTTATCTGAATGTTGTTCCAGTTTTGGACTACGTCTACAGGATATACACATGGAGTTTGCCTTTTAGGGAAAGTAGAAGCTAAACTCCATGATAACTTCACAACAGAGCTCTTCAGAAATGTCATATGAAAGACAGAGAAATCTGATAGGCATCATAACAATACATTTTAGCAAAAGTTTGAAGAGAATTTCTGAAGAGGGTGCTGTAAGTAAACAAAACACTGCACTTTCGAAATCCCATCTTTGATTTTTATTTAATTATTGGGAAAGCGGGTAGATCTAGATTAGATATTAGGAAGAAATTCTTCCCTGTGAGGGTGGTGAGGCACTGGAACAGGTTACCAGAGAAGCTGTGGATGTCCCATCCCTGGCAGTGTTCAAGGACAGGTTGGATGGGGCTCTGCTGGTCTAGTGGAAGTGCTGTCTGCAGCAGGGGGGTTGGAACGGGATGATCTTTAAGCTTCCTTCCTACCCAAACCGTTCTGTGATTCCATCATTATTCCCTTAGCAGGTTTCCTCCCTTCCTGTATCACCAGTGGTCCCACACTGGCCAGGACACAGCACCAGAAAGCACACCAGCAGACACAGGCCCAGTGGCAAATATTCTCCCAGTTCTGTCTGCTCTAACGTTTTCACCACAACTTTCTGGACACTGATGTGACCAGGAAAGTGACAATGTGGCCTTGTGAACTCCCTAGAGACCTCCTAAAACAGCAGCATTGACTGCAACAGCAGTGTTAGCAGGGTTACCAAATTATTCTTTGGCAGTCTGTATTTAGTTGGGGAACCGAGAAGACCTCTGTAGAATAGATATCATTTAGAATATCCTGCATTTTATACTGGTTATATTTTGACCTTTAGTACCTTTCTTACCAAAATATACAGATAAGAAAATGCTTCAAAGAGGGTGAAAGGAACTCACAGTTCAATTTTGTAATCTTGTTAGAAGGAAAACAAAGAAGTGACTAGAATTTATGTTGCATTAGAACCTGAATAAGGAAAAAAATACAATAACCAAATGGCTCTATACACTAGCAGAAACAGAGATAATATAAACTAGAAGCTGAAGATTTAAGCCAGATTCATTAAACAAGAAAACAAGGTCCATGGCCATAGCAGATATTGTAAATAATAGCAGTAATTGTAAATAATTACTGAAACCATCAACCAAAGGAATTGATGGATTCTTCACTCCTTGAAATTTTCCAAACATCATCAAGTTAGATGTTTTTCTCTTCTATAGACAGACATCTCTTTGCTATATATAGATATATTCTCATATACAGAAATATTTATCAAATGAGTTGTATAATAAACCAAGCTGGAAGTCTGTATCTTTCATTATGCAAATGATCAGACATGCAAGAAGTGCCTTCTAACTTACAAATATATTCAGTGAGAAAACTGATGAGGTGAAATTTTTGTTGCAGCTGATTAGTAAAACCACACTGGCAATTACAGAATTCCTTTCACTGCTGCCATGCCGATGTTTGGAGCTCTTTTTGAAAACTGGACTTTCTTTGGGACCTCAAAGAAAAGCATTGTGGCTCCTTAACAGTGCTTAACAGTGCAGAAAAAACCAGCAGCACATCATGTTAGCTTAAGCTGTTTAGCATGATTAACCAAGGACACAGATCTGACAGAGCTGGATGAAGTGACTGAGGATGATACCAGTACCAGGTGTCTGCTCCATGCCCTCTGCTTGATGCCTCAGCAAATATATGGTCTGTGAAACAGCCTGGATGAGGTTCAGATTTCATATTATTTGGCCCTCTCTGTGTTGGCAGAAACATGGGCTGGACCTGAGTGCCAGCAGTATCTTAACCCCTGCATTTGGATTCCCAGATCCTGTCTGTTGGTGGTCTCAGCAAGGAGGAAGTGGCAGCAGAGATTTCAGAGCAGGAAGGACGCCAAGAGCAAGCACCTCAGGGATCTGGAATGCATACTGGGTGTACTGTACACTGCAAAATGACACCCTGGCTAATAAAGCAGACCATGCCTCAACAGGAGCTACTCGTTTTCTAATGCAATGTGACTTTAACATATGGTAAAGAGCAATGAAGAGTAACTGAAATTTTTGAGGAAAAAATTACTTCCATAGTGCAAGAAGAGTACCAAAAACAAGGGACATATTTTGTGTGTGTTTCTCAAAAGTCAGATGGAGGCTATATGTGGATATCCAGCCAGATGTTGTCAGATACTCTCACCAAAAATTCCAGTTTGAAGTCAAAAATTTTAGACTACTTTGTCAACAGATCCAAAAACTATTGCCACATACAATTATAGAAGCACAATTATTCTGCATGCCATTTAGGGATACAAAATGCCATGGGTGAATTTGCATTCACTGGGCTGCTTGCATTTAAACAATGAAGAGTCAAAGAAAAAGGAGGCTGACTTTCCAAAGACACATGCAAGCATCCCTCACTCAGAAAACCCAATCTCAGGCTGATGTTGTCTACATAAACACTTTAAAGATTTGAATATTGCTGCCAAGCTGAGCCAGGTGAAATCCACAAATGGCTAGGAAGCAAATCCAAACTCTAATTTTACAACCTTGTCGAAGCACAACCTCATAGAAAACCTTGTGCCAAGTCCTGTGGCCACATCCACTGTTTCTTAAGAGGTATGGAAAAGCCACTCTCATGAAGCAATACTCCTGATGGGTTTTTCCGTGCAAAAGTAGAACAAGGGAAACAGAAGTAGGTGAAGATAATGCCAAAGCCAAGCAGCACAGATGGATAACACTGCAGCAAGGACCCTCCAGGAGAAGCCCTACCAAGAGATGGTCTTGTCCGTCCTTGAAGGCACACCACCACTCCTAGACAACAGAGGCAAGAAAAATTACATAGTTTGTAAATTCATTTGAGCAAAGTTCGCTGGCAATTTCGGCTATTATGCACTTAACTGTAACTGATTTCCTGTACAAGACAATTCATATCTGGGTAGAGAATCCCACAACAGATGTTATTTCACACTCTGTAGCATGCACACCCTGCACCAAAAAACCTTTGCATTTCCTGTGCAACCCCTCACTTAAAGGAGCTGTCAACAACCACTGCTAGCTTAACCTGTTACCAGTTGAAGCTGTCCTTCCTTTTCACTTCTGAAATTGGTATGTGTGACTGTTCCAGATTTGCAGGGTCCTGTGTTCTTTAGAGAAATATGAAAGTACAAATGAACTTTGGTGACGTGCTAGAGAAGCCAATATCCTATCCAAGGCATTTCAGCTGCTTTGCTTTCACTTTGATACACTCAGTTCTTCGATCTCACAGTGAAAATGACCAGGACTACACCAATTTTTTTTCCAGTTACTTTACTCCCAGCTGATCCAGTTTATTCCTTTACTGGGTTTCTGATGCCTGCTATATACTGTAAGACCACAGTGAGGCAGATATGCTCAGCAAGCTCTTGCCAAGCCTTTGGGATTAACAGTTTGTTTAGTATTCCTCCTACACCCTATCATGCTGGCCTGTGTGAGATTATTCAGGATGCTGCTCCTGTTACTTTTGAATTTGTTTGGCTGCCTCAAGAGGGACTGAACCAAGACTGCACAGGCTTGAGGACTTCCAGTCCTCTCAAGACAATTATTTTAAGGTACTACATATTGTTTCTGTTCAAAACAAATCACACAGGATACACAGCTGAGTTTTCCAAAGGGCATTATTAAAATGCACTTGATTTTAATACCAAATCAAGCCACTCAGTGTTTTGACAGCTCAAAACTCAGCAATTCAGGAAACTGAAGGAATGATTTTGTGTGCTTACTATACATCACCTGCTTCTCTGAGATTCCCCAATATATAAACAAAAATCATCCCAAAACAGTTACTCCTGACATGAAGTTGGCTAGATGGAAAAATCGGGTGCACCATCCTACAACACTACTTCAATTCAGATGGAAAAAACAGACAAAGAGTTGTGAAATGAAAGAAGTAAAATAGTGAGGCTCTGCATTTTCTTCCATTTGTTTGAAAAACTTCAAGCTGTGATTGATTTGAAGCATACATGAAGAAGATAGAGGGGACCAAAAGAAAAGGAAAATTTGCGGCTTTGGATGTGTTACCAAAGTGCTTGTTTCAACAAGCTGGGTCTCTTCCTTGGTAAAGAAAAATGAGCTGAAATATCTTTTTCATTAGAATTTGCCAATTCAGTGATGTTGAAATATCTTGTGGAAAGGCTACGGCTTTGGCAAAGTTTCAGAGGAGCCCACGCTTGTCCTAAGCAGTCGCTCAGCACCATTCCCTGGCTGCCCGACAAGGACTCATCTACTAGCAACAAAAGTTGCTCTATTTTCAACTTCTCAGGAGCCCACAGGCCCACAATTTCCAGGATGTGAGACTTGCTGCTTTCTCCACTGCCAAGGTTGCAGTCCCTTCCATAGAAAATCTGACATATTGGAGTTTTGCAGCTAGGTGGAACAAGATCAAAATATTCAAATGCCTTGTGGCAGTGTCAGAGGAGGCTCCCAGCACAAGCTCCTAACTCAGCAGTTGCTCCATTGGCAACAGGCACAGGAGTGAGCAACAGGCATTGCTTGTGCAGGGATGTGGGCTGTGATTGCTGTGGCACATTGCAAATGCCAAGAACGGTAGATTGAAGAGAGGGAAGCAGCTGTGATGGATGGAGAGAGAGGCTCACCCTGAACAGTGTTTCCTTGAAACCTGGAGGTGTTTCTCTCAGCTTTACTGTGGCCTTTTGCAAATGGGGAGGGGAGATGATGGTGCTTAAAGAGAGTTTATAATGTCCTCAGCAAGAAAAAGCATAAAACAAATAAAGATGGGATGGCTCTTAATCCCTGTTCTCTCTGACTGCCTTTTAACTGCAATCAGAAACAAAGTCAAGATGTAGTGGAGCATGATGGTATCTATCCAAGAAGTCCACATGATCCTTCTGCTGGGTGCTGCTGGTAGTAGGAATTCCTTTAAGGAATGTTCAACACAGCAGGTCCAAGTAGCTTGGGAAGAAGAGACACATCTCCTGTGCACCTTTACTGACAAAGAGACACAAAGGTATGCACAGACTGTTTCTATCCCACTGTCTCAGCAGAGACTGTGGCCATGCTGAACCCTGGATGCTGGCAGCTGCAGCAACACAAAACTCTGCCCCAGCTTCAAAATCCATCCAGCAAGTGGGGAATGAGTGACCATGTAGGGAATAAAGCCGTGTACATTGTACTGTGACTTCCAGGGTGGCTGCCACGTCGACACGCTCCTCCTGTGAACCAAAGGCAAGGTTTTATTAGCAGAACAAGTCACATGAGCATCTTGGGGAAACAGAGCAAAAGCTGCTGTTGCTGAAGGAGATCCCCCATGAAATGCTTGGGTGTTCTCCTGTCAGCTTCCCAGTTGCCTTCTGATACCCCTTCACTCTGTTTTCTCCCATCATCTCCCTTTCTTCTCTGCTCCATCTCCCTCAAATCCTGAAGGAGCTGGTGAGCACTGGCCAAAGACTGGCTAGGACTTGTGAGCAGCTCTCAGGGGAAGCTGTCCCAGGTGGGTGTGGGTGATCCCCCGCACACTGCTGGCGGTCAGCTCTGTGGTCTCCACTCTCTGAGCTCAACAAAAGTGTGCCACACCACAGGTGCAGCTCAGAGCCACTGCCTGTACACCACTGCCTCTCACTGACTGCAGTGGATGGGACTCCATAGCCATGAGCAAAGATCCTGTTCCTAGCAGCGTTCCCTCTGTGCTCACCCATGCCTTCATCTGCCAATGGATGTGCATGGGCTGTGGGACCCCATGCCTCCACTGAGGAGCACAAAACAAGCCATGGCTGTGCTCTCCTCCACTATTTAGGCAAAGTTGTGAGCTGTGGAACGCCCTCCTTGACACCAGGAGGTGACCCCCACCTCCTCCCTGTCCCCTGAGTCATCACAGCTTGCAACATCCCTGGATGACCTCAACAACCTATAAACACATTTGAATCAGAGCAGCAAATAGCATCTTCCTACCTTCACACACCCCTGCTCTGGGTTCATGGGTTACTTTGCTGCAAAGGGCATAGCAGAAACAGGACCTTTTCTGCACTTGACACCTGGCTTTGACAGCCTGGAAGATGTCCAGCAGGCTGGAGCCCCTCACAGCCCAGGGACTTGAGCCCACATCCTGTGGGGGATTGGCTTTCTCCTGGAGCATTGTGGTTCATGGGCTCAGCCCTCAGTTCTCATTTCCAGGCAGTGAAGCCACAACTGCTTCAGCCCATCATAGGCCATGCAAACCCAGGGAAAACAGTGCCAGCAGCACCAACCTTTCCTGCTCACAGGACCAATACAGGTACAGCCACAGCAAGGGTAAGTGAGGAATTACCTGCCAGGCTTCAGCTGTTCTAAGGCAGCCAAGGAGGCTGTGAGCCACCTTCCCTGTCCTTGGAGCAGGGCTATCTGCACCATTGCACACCGGTACCTGGCAAAAGCACCATTACCTTCCGAAATTTTCTGCCGTGATCCTTCCAGCCGCCAGTAGATGGTGATGCTTTATCTCCATCCGACCTGCGTGCGTGCACTGCAGTCAGGGAGGCAGCGCGACAGCCGGGTTGAGAAGAGATTAGAAAATAAAAATGAATGCGAAAGTCAGGCTACAGACAACCTCCTGCTTGTGCAGATGCTGATCTTTACAGTCCTCTGATATTCCCAACCTCACTCGGGAACCCTGGCTAGATTTACAGAGCTGAAAAAATGGCAACTTCAGCTGTATCACTTGCTTCCTAGTGTGATCCTTTGTATGTACGTGATTGGGCACAAGAGAGGAGCACTGATCTCTTCTCGAATCTGCATGGTCTGGGCACCAGTGAGATGAAGAAAATGTATTTATCTCTGAGAATGCAAATAACATCCTCCTCGTCTCTGACAGAGGAAAATCCTGGAGGTGTTTGGCAATCACTTTCTCTCAAAAAGCTCCCTTTATTTAACAGAGTTCTCTACCCACTGTAGATGAAAAATAGTGTAAATCACTGATTTGCAGAGCAGTGTAAATCACTGATTTGCAAGGTCTTCTGTGGAAAATCTGCTCTCATGCTTCCACCTCTTACAAATTGCCTTCAGAGCCACATTTGTGCAAGAACTGACCAGATAATAAAGAAAAAATAGAACAGATCTGGATAAATGCTGCTTGAAATTGAAATGGCAATATTTTTCTCATTCCTGATTTATTCATATATCATTTACTTTGGGGCAAGACTGATGTGGCTGTGAGGGATGTGGTCCTAAGCACAGGCAAAGTGTGGCAGGATAAGAAAGCCCTGCCTAACACTAAGCTGCATGGCCAGCCTGATGCCTCACAGGTGTGCTAGGAATAACTGACAAAACATGGACCGCAGCAGATCTTTCCCTTTTACTGCTCCAATTATAGGCCTGATCTTCCTTTCTCAGAAGCTGTGCAGGTTACATAGGTGATCATTTTGCCTGTCTTAAAACCTTGCTAACACACTCTCACCCATTTAGCTGGGAGCCATTTTTTGGCCGTTTCCATCTCCATTGCTGGAAGAAATTACTTTGCAGTCTCATCAGCTCATCCTTGTTCAGCCTGGATCCACTCCATAAGTGTTCCAGGTTGTGACTTCAGTGTCACCAGCCTGCACAGAATTTCACAGCTTGGGAATTGTCTGTCTCATGGCCTATGAAGGGCAACAGCAGACACCAAACCTCTGGACACCTCACAGTAGAGAGGGCAGGGTGCAACTCAAAACTAAAGAGGCTGGGCTTGGTTCGGTAATTTGCACAAAGCATTAAGATTCTACAGGATCACAGAATGGATCAGGTTGGACTACAGAAGGTCCAACCACCCTGCTCAAGCAGGGTCACCCTAGAGCACAAGGCACAGGTTGTGTCCAGGCAGTTCTTGAATATGTCCCATGAGGGAGACTCCACAAGTTCTCTGGGCAGCCTGTTCCAGTGCCTGGTCACCTGCACTGTAAAGAAGTTCTGACTTATGTTCAGGTGGAACTTCCTGTGCATCAGTTTCAGTCCATTGCCTCTTGTCCTGCTGCTTGGCACCACCAAGAAGAGCCTGGCTCCATCTCTTTGGCGCCCTCCCTGCAGATACTATAGACATTGATAAGGTCCTCTCTCAGTTTTTCTCGAGGCTGAGCAGGCCCAGCTCCCTCAGCCTTTCTTTGTAAGAGATGCTCCAGACCCCGTATCATTCTTGTTACCTTCTACTGGACCCACTCCAGGAGCTCAATATGTCTCTTGTCCTGAGGAGCCCAGAAATGGACACAGCACTCCAGATGTGGCCTCTATAGGGCTGAGTAGAGGAGCAGGATCTCCTCCCTTGACCTGCTGGCTATGCTTTNCAGGATCTCCTCCCTTGACCTGCTGGCAATGCTTTTCCTAACGTACAGCAGGATGCCATTGGCCGTCTTGGCCACAAGGACACACTGCTGGCTCATGAGCAGCTTGTTGTCCATCGGGATCCCCAGGTCCTTCTCAGAGCTGCTTTCCAGCAGGTCAGCCCCAGCCTGTGCTGGTGCCCGGGTTATTCCTCTCCAAGTGCAGGACCCTGCATTTGTCTTTGTTGCGTTTCAGACAGTTTGTCTCTGCCCATCTCTCCAACCTGTTGAGGTCCTGCTGGAGGGCTGCCCAGCACCCTGGAATATCAGCTGTTCCAGGTTTGTGTCTTCAGAGAACTTGCTGAGGAGGCATCTCCCGTTCATCCAAGCAATGGGTGGGTAAGTTAAACAGTACTAGGCCCAGTATTGATCCTTGGGGACACCACCAGTGACAGGCTTCCAACCAGACCCTGTGCCACTGATCATGACCCTCTGGGATCGGCTGTTCAGCCAGCTCTCAATTCTCCTCACTGTCCACTCATCCAGGCCACGCCTCCTGAGTTTGCCTATGTGAATGTTGTGAGAGATGGTATCAAAATCCTTGCTGAAGCTGAGGTAGACCATATTCACTGCTCTGCCCTCATCCATCCAGGTAGTTGTCACATTACAGAAGGCATTCAGGTTGTTCAAGCGGGATTTACCTTTAGTGAACCAATGCTGACTACTCCTGAGCACCTTCATGTCATCTATATGGATAGAGGTGGCTTCCAGAATGAGACTCTCCATCACCTTTCCAGGGATTGAGGTGAGGATAACAGGACTAGTCCCCTGGGTACTCGTTCCTGCCTTTTTTGAAGACCAGGATGACATTTGCTTTCTCCCAGTCCTCAGGCTCCACTCTTGATTGCCACAATCTTTCAGAGATGATCACAAATGGCCTCACTATGGTGTCCACCAGCTTTCTCAGCACTTGTGGATGCATTTCATCAGGGCCCATGGACTTGTGGATGCCAATTTTTCCTAGGTGTCCTCTAACCCAGTCCTCCATGACCAATGGAAAGTCCTCCTTCCAACAGTCCTTTACCTTGGTCTCCTGGGTCAGAGATTCCTGAGGGATGGTCTTGTCAGTGAAGATGCAGTGATGCAAAGAAGGCATTCATCAACTTCAGTTTACCTCAAGTCCATGGCTGTAATCTCACTTGCTACGTTGCTTCCTCCTCACCCAATTCCAAACTCCAAAGTATGACCCAACAACATTGTTGGCAACTGCTGACATAAGCCCATAACGTTATTGTGAAATCAGGGATCTAAAATCAGTTCTCCCTTTTACACTAGCATTCCATGTAGCCCAGCAAAATGGGAAGGCATCTGAGAAGAAAATGGCTTGAGCAAAATCCCCCCCTCGGTTGGGTTCCAACTTCCCTACTGCACAGTGAGCAGCATGTTTTTCCCCTCAAAGCACAATTTTCAAACAACTAATTTGGACTCAAAATATCTCTCCCTCTCTCTTTAAGGTTTGAGAAGACAGAAACACAAATTAGAGAGGAACTGTTCAGATTTAGCAAGAGGCTATAAGTGTTTCACCCTATGAAGAGAATAAACATTGGCCAATAATTTTAGAATCCCATAAAAGAGGCAAAAGCCACCCAGGCAGACCTCAGAGAAAGACCTCCAAAATACATGTACAGAAATAGGAGATAAAACAACAAAGAGCAGTCAGCTCCCAGAGGCTCCTGGCCAGAGCAGTAAGGATGAGTTTGTGTTCATCCTTAGGCCCAGGAAGGAGGGAAAAGAGCAGCTGGGGCTCTGAGTGTACCCTGGGAAGGAGCAATGCCTGTCACCAGCCCCAGCCTGTGCATTTCTCACCTTCTGTGAAATGAAGCCCTAGTTTGAACCTCTTCTGCATGTGTGGGGAATGGCTGACTGCAGCAGCTGGCAAATGGCTCTGGAGAGAGTAGTAAAAGGCATCATTAAAATTTAAAATAAAAAAAAAGAAAAAAGAAAAAGAGTGAGAGCAACAGATACATTTGACAGAAAAATCACATCAGAAGCAGGTTATGGGGAAATGCCTGTGGTGAAATTGCAGCTTTGGGCTAAAGAGGCACCTGCTGTGCCCACAGTTAATTAATTGCCAGGGCATCAGACACTGCCAGAAACACCTCACTGTGGCTATGCGGCATACGGCGGTGTATGAGATGTGCCTTGCCTGTGAACAACCACCCCTCAGAGCCTCCCTCCAAGCAGCTTGCTGGGGAACAAAACCCCTTTAAGCCATCTGGTGGGATAAACATTCTCAGTTAGCTTGGATCCTGCAGTTCTGGGACAGGTGGAGGTTCAACAGCATGTGCTAAGGAGTCTTCAAACCTTCATGATCTTAAGCTGGTGGCCCTGAGTCAGCCACAGGAGGAGCTGCTCATAAGAGATGCTTTCCATGTAAAGGTTTTACATGGTTTTCATATTTTCTGCACCCCACCTTTACAAGATTTTGTGATGGATGGTAGAGCTGGGCCAGCCAGGAGCTGTGGCAGGAGAAATGTGAGTCCCCAGACGAGGCACTCAGACACAGACCTGCAGCATCCACTTCCCTGGAGGCACAGAGAGGTTGCACCTGCCAGCCAACAACTCCCGCCTTCCCTTCATGCTGCCTCCCGGCCTGCCATCAGTGGTGGCTCTGTCCACCCTTTTTCCCATTCCCCAGGTTCCATCCCCCCATCCCACTGAGAGAACTGCAGGGATTTCATTGCCCCCGCCTCCATCCTTGTTTATCCCACTCTGCATCCAACAGGCACCATGTCCTCACTGTCCCTGCCCAGATGGGACCAGCAGTTTGCAAGGGATGGAAAGCCTGGGCCAGCACTGCTCGAGGATGCTCTGTCCCAGTGCAACATCAGAAGCAGCATCAGGTCTGTAAATCCTTTGTCTTTCTTTCTCTCAGCGCTAAAGTTTTTCCTTACTTCCATGCCACTCAGCTCTCTTACCGGTCACCCCTCTTATCCCTCAATTTTAGCCATGAGTGTCCTGTCCCCATTTGTAAAATGTTCTCAGGAAGCTATCTGCCACAAGAACAGCTTCCATTGTGAGCCCCTGCCACATTCCTGGGGTGCAGGCAGCCCTAACTCCGTGGCATTTCAGCATCAGATTTATTATTAATTATTGGTGTCATTATTACACAGCACCTACGAGCCCTGGCCGCCCAGCAAAACCCTGCACTGAATATTAAAATGCTAATTTCCCTCCGAGATGAGAACTTGCTGGTGTCTCTCTGCTCATTTGTTTGCAAATGCCGTTTTCCTGTCGAGGCTGTATTCCCAGCAGGCATGGCAAGGAAATGCTTGCATAAACAGCCCCTGTTTAAGAAACCTTGTATCTCACACATTCCTGCGTTATAGCCCTAATCGGGATTGCTGTGACACCACAAGAAAAACGTTTCATTTTGTCTGATGCCTTTTAAAGATTTTATGGCGCCTTCAGAGTTCCTCCGTGCAGCAGCGGCATTGGGATGTATTGCGGGAGATGCAATTTCCTCCTGCGAGGCACGGCTTAGCTGGCTGTAAGGGGTTCTATCAAGGCACGGCTCATCTTCGTGGCCCTGTGTAAGCCTCCAAATGTCGCGCTGGTGTGCGGCTGCTGCAGCTGTCCTGGGCTTTGCCCTGGTGTGGGGCTCTCGGTGGCAGCGCGGCTCTGGCAGCGCTGGCTGTCCCGGGCTGTCCCGGGTGTCCCGGGCCGGGCGGGAGCCTCGCACCGCTGCCGAAGGGCTCGGGGGCTGACACCCTCTCCACCGGCACAGCGCAGAAACCCCTCTGTTTTGGATGCCAGCGATTAGTAGGGTATGGTGAAAACCCTAAGGACAGCTTGGTGGTGAGGGGCCTCAGGAAAAGCAGGGTAAAAGGCTCTGCAAGCGCAGCAAGCAATGCTGGTGCTCCTTTCCCCCCTGCGCTGAGTTTCCTCGGAGAGCTGCATGTGAGGTGCCAATCTCCCGAGCAACCTTCCATTCTCACTGATGAATTATTGCCTGAAAACACCTGAATTCCCTTCTCCTCAGCTGTATGTTTTCCAGCAGTTGGTGCAGCATGGGAATTCATGCTATACTTTAAGGTAACTAAGCCAAGCATTCAGTTATATGGCAGAGGGAACAAAAGAATTTGGCAACACCAAATGCAAGTACAGCTGAGTACAGCTCGGCTTAAAACAAACAAACCAATGAAACCGGGATCTCTCCCTGCAGGTATTTTTTGTGAGAGCCTGCCATTATTTTCCCTCTGCCATTGAGTAAGACTGGCAGGGTTATCTCAAGTTGTGCAATATGCTGAAGATTTAGATCTCTTTCAACAGCTCCGTATTGGGGGGGATGCAGACACACGGCCAGAAAGTAGCTTAGAGAGCAAGATGGACAGTTTTTATAGCTTAGCAGTGAAAGTCACACACATGCACAGCACAGGCCATTTCATTAAACTTGTTTTTATAATCATGGTACCCATCCCATTTACAAATACCTGCCTTATATTTAGAGCCACGTGTCTGCCTCCAGGTGCTGATACAAAGTGATTGCAGTGGGGCTTGCTGCTCCCAGATGGGATTTCTACATAGCCAGTAGTAATCCCCTCCCCAGGTTAGGGATGCAATCATCTTTGCAAGTGTTTAAAAATTTATTGCAAAAAAAGGCATAGCTAGCACACCTGAGTGAGACAGGAGAGTGAAACAGAATGGGAAAATTTGTGGGTAAAAAATTCAAAGCTAAGATGTAGCAAAAATTGCAGGTATTGGCTCTCGTAACTCTCAAGGTTAAAGAAGTCACTGTCGCAGGACCCAGAGGTGATACCTGAGGATGCCTGTCTCCTGAGGATGAACTGCTCCCAGCTTCATTTCTGAACTGTCCATACATAGCTTTAATTCAGGAATGTTCAAAATGTAGAAAAGGGTCTGAGCAGATATACTGCCTGGTTTTGCACATATGGATGTGCTGGAACGCCACAATTTCCCAGAAAAAAACCTGCCCAAAATCTCTGTCTCACACAACTACCACTGCTCACAACCAGGGTCTGACACTACTCCAACCTGCCCAGCCACAAAACTCAACCTAATCTAGTCATAATGGATACAAAATTAGTAGGGAAATAAAAAAAAAGAACCATGTCCATGATGGGCAATGCAGAGCAGTTTATTCCAGCCCAGCTATTCACAGAGGGGGAAGAAGGGCAGAGAGAAGGCAGACTGAGCCATCAGCACAAAGAGCACCCCCCTGGGCAGGTCCTTGCTCTCCTGCAGAAGCCCATCACATATGGCTTGGGGCTGCCTGGTGTCCTCACTGCCCGTGGGATTCACCTTCTGCAGACAAGGGGCAGAGAGCCTGGTAGCAGAGGAGCAAAGCTGGTGGAGAGCATGGAGCAGAGGATCAGCTGCTGCAGCCCTTGGCATGTGGGCCAATCTGCTGCTCCTGCTGGTGGTGCTAATGGTGCTTGAGCCAGCAGGCTGGGCCCTCGCTGTGCCTCTGCTCTGCACATTAACTCAGCCTCCAGCGTTATCTGACAGCTCAGACATGAAGAAGGCAAAATACATGTCGAGTAATCTGGAAAACAGGTTCCCTGTGCAAACAGCAAGACTCAGGCAAAACACTGTTTATCTCCACGGCAGAGATAGGGGGAGGGAGGCACTCTCTGTAAATCACAGTGCTGCTCTTTCTGCCCCGGGAGCATGTACAGATCCTCTTTGCCTGGTTGCCTGGGCCCCAGACCACAAGAGCATTCTGCTATGTAAATAGATTCAGGCACTGCTACTCAGAGGCACAGAACTCCCAGCTGGCCACTCTGAACTCACCAACATCTGCCCCATCCTGTCACTGAAGTGCCCAGCTCCCTGCTCCCCCCTTGCCCACACAGACCTCGCTGCCCTGCCTGCCCCAGCCGGGCACTTCAGCAGCTCCTCCTCGGCCTGCAGAGATCACCCTTGGCTGTGGTGTTGGTCCCAGCATGGGCAGGTCCTGCTTCCTTTTGTGGTCTTGCCCTGCTGACCCCACAGCCAACGCTCCACTGTGGCATTACCCTCATCTCATCCTCCTGTGGGCCAAAAGGAAAGGCACTGGTGATGCCTGCTTTGGCAAGATAGTGCCTCAGCCCTGAATCCAGCACAGCTCAGGGCTACAAAACTGCAGAGAACAGGCTGAGTCTGGGATGGTGGTCCCTGCAGGCCCTGGTGGTGGTGGGCAGAAGCTGGACACAGAGACAAGATGCTGGCATCAGGATGTATGTGAATGCCGGGCAGTGGCACATCAGGAATTTCAGGGTTTCTCTTTGAAGGTCATACACCTCTGCAACCTGACCAGAGCAATGGGGTTATGGAACTGTATTGGACAATAATGCAGTCTTCAGTCTCACCAGCTGGAACAACAGAGTGATGAACCTCAGCCCTTGATCCTGTCAGAAATATTGTCTCTGGCCAGAGCAATACTACCTAACCACAGCAGCTTTCCCTTTGCAACGCTCTCCTGGGCTCTGTCCATCCCATGGGATTTGCCAGCAGATGGCAGGCAACCCCTGGCAGAGGTCCTCACCAGCCAGCCACAGAAGTCTTGGCCAGCTGCTCTTGGCTACTGAACTCCTCAGTCCCACCTGAACAGTGGAAAGGTCTCCTCCCAGCTCTCTGGCCCCTTCCCCAGTCCTATATTTAAGGAAGAAGAGGCCCATTGTCAAACACTCCATGCCAACGCCAAGGGGCAAACAGATAATGCACCACAGACTTCAGATTCAGGCCCTGCCCTGTACCTGCTCACCCTGGCACTGCCCAGGACAAGGGCCAACACAAACCACTTTCACAAACCCCATCATAACACCATGGAGAGGTCTCTGCTCGCAATTATTCTGACCAAGGAGAAAATGGCAACAGCTAGAGACAGGCATTTCTTTTTCAAGCCACAAGAAGCTGTTTGCAAAATCAAAGTTTTGCCCTGAAATCTCCTAGTGAAACCAGTGACAAGCCTGCTCTGAAAGGCTCTAGGAAAGGAGCTGGCTCAGAACTGTATTTAAATTTTTTGTGGTTTATTATTTGGAGAGTGTTTAGCCAAAGTCTTGTAGAGAAATGTGGATTTCACATTTGACTGTAGGTGTCTGAAGGGTGGAAAACCCACAAAAAACCCCCTAACTAATACCCAGCACCCTCTTCCTAAAGAGCCACCCCTCCACTGGCAGGCCTGCAAGCCCTGGCTCTCCCAGGCTTATCAGGAGTTGTGGCTGGTGCTGGTGGGATGGAGCTGGCTCTGTGGCCATTCCAGCCCAGTGGAGCAGCCCCAGCTCTGGGGGCTGCTGGGCTGGGCTCTTCTTTTCTCCTTCCTCCAGCTTGCACCACAGACTCTGACCAGCTGCCAAAGGCTGTCACACATTGCCTGTGCCTTATTCATGCTCTGGCACCTGGGATGTGCAAGGCCTGGGCACATCCTGAGGGGCTTCTTGCTGCAGGTCTCCATTTGCAGGTGCACATGCAACAGCTCAGAGGTCACATCTCTCAGTGGACCAGCAGACCACTGGATTTTTGCCCTCCTATTGGCATCACCAGGAGGCAGCTGGAGTGTGAGAGGACTGCTGAGCACAGCATCCACTGGCCTGGCTGCCTCTGCCCTGTTCACACACACACAGTTTGCAGGCTGGTGTGCTCCCAGCATGGTTGAAAGGCTGCTCTCCTCTCCAAGCACATCAGGAGCTATGTCACAGCCCTCACAGGGCCAGCTCTGCCCACACAGGGTGTGTGCTGCCCCATACCTCTCAACTTCCATATGTGTTTTCCTGGGGGCTGCACAGCTGCTCCAAGCCAGGACAGCCATCACCCCTGCAGAGATGCCTGCCAGGCACTGCGATGAGCAAAGCTGGAGTTCGGGGTTTGAGACAGTGACAGCTCTACTGCCCAGATGCCTGGTCTTGCTGCAGCCCCAGCACTGGGCAGCCCTACACCTTGTCTGCATGTGATGGTCCTGTGTCCTCAGGCTACCAGTAGCTCAGAGAGATTTCAGGCCCTTTCAGGGGCCAATTTTGGAACCAATACTCTTCAAACTCTTCATCAAGAACACAGAAAATGGGGTCGAATTCACTCTCAGCAAGTTTGCAGATGACACAAAGCTGAGCACTGCAGTTGGCAGAACAGAGGGAAGGGATGCCATCCAGAGGAACCTGGATAAACTGGAGAAGTGGGAGCATGAGACCCTCATGAGGTTCAACAAGGCCAAGTGCAGGGCACTGTAGGGTCAGGACAATCCCAGAGGTGAGTACAGACTGCAAGAAGAACAGAGAGCAGCCCTTTGGAGAAGGATTTGAGGTTCTCATGGATGAAAAGCTGGACGTAACCCAGCTGAGTACTTGCAGCCCAGAAAGCCAAACACATCCTAGGCTGCATCAAGAGGTGTGGCCAGCAAGGCCAGCAGGTCAAGGGAGGTGATTCTGCCCCTTTGCTCTCTGAGTCCCCACCTGGAGCTGCATCCAGCTCTGGGGTTCCCAGCACAAGATGTGAACCTGTGAGAGTGAGCCCAGAGGAGGCCACGAAGATGATCAGAGGGATGGAGCACCTCTCTGCCCAGACAGGCTGAGTGAGCTGGAGTTGCTCAGCCTGGAGAAAAGAAGACTACAGGGAGACCTCCTTGTGGCCTTCCAGTACCTTAAGAGGGCTTACAAAAAGGCAGAGATACTTTATATGGGCAGATAGCGACAGGACAAGGGCCAATAGTTTTAAACTGAAAGAGGGCAGGTCTAGATCAGATATAAGGAAGAAACTCTTCAGTGTGAGGGTGGTGAGGCACTGAAAAATGTTGCCCAGAGAGCTGTGGCTGTCCCATCCCTGAAAGTGTTCAAGGCCAGGTTGGACAGATACCTGNGGCACTGCCCAGGACAAGGGCCAACACAAACCTGAGCAACCTGATCTAGTGGAAGGTAGCCCTGCCCATGGCAGGGGGTGAACTGGATGATCTTTAAGGTCCCTTCCAAAACAAACCATCCTATGATTCTACAGGTCTGTGGCAACATTAGCATTACTGAGGTCCAAAGCAGTGACTGCTACAGGCTCATGCTGCCCAGCTACAAAGCAAAGAGAAAAAGCACACTGGTGTTCCAGGAATCCAGTGGAGGAGTCAAAAGAGGGGTCCTGACCCCTCACTGGAGAGCCTTGTGTAAAAAACAAGCAGCGAGAAACTCCTGCGGAACGGCATTTGCTCACAGTTCATAATACATAAAATCAGTTCACATATCATAAAATCTCAGATTCATTTAGGTTGAAAGAGACCTTTAAGATCAGCAAGTCCAACTGCAAGGCAAACACAGCCAAGTCCACCAAGCTGAGGCAAAGTCAGCTGAGCCCGTTCCCACCAGGCTGGCTGGGTCTGGCACGCACCACATATACCCACACACACGTGGCTGTTAAAGCATGTTCTGGTGACAGAGAAATGTGGGGTGATTCAAGAGAAAATAATGAAGCCACTCCCACCTGCCTGTGTGAATGTGACTCACATGGCTCAAACCCCAGCCAGATACAAATCAAGGGTTCATAAATTAAATATAAAAGAGCACCCCCTGAGGCCTAGCAGCCTGCCCCACCTCTCTCCCCCTACTGGGATGTCAGTCTCTCTAATGGATTCTGTCAGGGTTTGTTCAGATCCTCCCTAAATGACCCTGTCCTCGTTCTCTGCCAGCATCTCAAAGGGAAGCAAAAATGCACATTTTCAAGGGTTTTCTGGAAGAGGGTCTAGCTCTCACCCTCTTCTCCCCAAGTGGGAAAGTCACTTGAGTCAGTGTTGTCTTTAGCTGGGAATCTTCCTCCAAAGAAGCTGCAACCTGGGACTTAGGGGCGAGGCAGGTCAGGCTACAGAGAGAGGAGAGCAGCATGATGATGCTGGTGGGTGCTCAGGGTCCCGCTCTGCAGAGCAGGGACAGCCAGTCCCCTCCTTGATGTCTCAGGAAGTGATCATCTTGCAGCCCGGCAAGAAGATGCTGGAGACCCCCTTCCTTCTTCAGACCCTCTGCTACCTCCCTCAAGAGGCTTCGGCTGCCTGCCCATCAGATGATTTAAGGAGGCAGCAGCTTCCTGCTTGCAGAGGGCTTGCATGAACCACACCCTGCCTAGTCCAGATGGGCCATCTAGAGCCCCACACTAGCATAGTATTTGCAGACTTCCCTTTGCCTGCCATGGCCAAGGAATCCAAGTTTCCTTACTGTCTAACTTGCAGGTCAATGAGATGCATTTCCTCAGCAAGACTTGTGTTCCCGAAGTAGAGGATCCAGCTCCATGGCAGATGATGCCTGCCATACTGCTGAACTGCTTAACTCTGTCCCAAGTAGGATTATTCTTTTCTTCACAGCTTCCTCAGTAGTCTCCAATGAGGCACACCATGCTTTAATCCACAATGGTATATCATATGTAAGAAAATTTGAAGACTATAATCCCAAGAGGGTTTAGGCTGTGCTCTGAAATACATGCTGTCATGTTAGATACCCTGACAGACAAATATCCAAGCTGTCAGACAGTTCCCCAGGACAGCAGACAGCACTGACAGCAGACATCCTCCCTGGCAGTGAAGTGAAAAAAACCACCCAAGGGCCCTCTGAATACACCTTTTTTAAAAATGCATCTGCCATTAACCATAAAATGGTCTCCTCAGGTACAGATTGCCATGTCTCTGGAGAAGAGAGGTTTTGTGTAGGACTGGGCAAAGCTAAGCCATAATATGAAAAGGGGCATTTTTGACAAAGCTTAGAGCAGCCCTAGCAGATGAGAACAGAGCAGGGAAAAAAGGGATTGGAAGGGATCAAACCTTCCTCAAGTCCACCCAAATCCAGTGAACTCTCAGTTGCTGTGAGACCTTCCTGTGGGACAGCACAGCAAAACAAGGTCTGTATCTGGGGCTCTGCAGAGAAGCAGAACACGCTTCCCAAAACTTCCCAAAGTCCTACTCTCACCCATATATGGGACTCATAAGACTGTCCAAAAAACCTCAGGGCCAAAACCACGTTGTAAGACGGCTACTGCAGCCCAGCTCCATGGAGGCACACAACCACGGAGCTGGGCAACCCAGTACATCACCCTTCCAGCCAGGAGTGAGCTGGTCTTCATGTGGCACCTTGCCCTCTGCCTCTCCCCCCGGAGGCCCCGGGGAGCGGCGTGCGTGGGGGGAAGCGATGCACAACACGCCCATCGCTGCGCTGGCTGGCACCTTGCTGCTGGCACCAGCCTCCTTCACGCTTCCAGCTGCTCGCGCCCCGGTTTGCAAGGCTGGGATTTGCCATGAGGCTTCAGGAGGCCCAGAGAGTTTCTATGAGGCACCATGGTCTTTGTAAAGTGTCCATAAGAGAGAAGCCCAGTGCCAGAACCCCTCTGTCCCAGACAGGAGTGGCACACCAGCAGTGCTACCGGCTTCCAGGCCGCCCCAGGCGCTGCCGGCACCTTCCCAGGACGCCCACTGCTGCAACGTGTGCCGACAGCTTGCAGAAGGTGGGGACTCAGGCTCCTGGGGGCTGGGCAATCTTCCTTCCCATGTCTGCACGTGGGTCCCGCTCCAGGGCTGCTCCATGGTGGCACATTGCATTCACCACCCCTTGCATGCACCACTGACGCTGCCACCCAAGAGGGGACCTCTGTGCCCACGCCAGAGCCCAGCGCACCAACCCAACAGCTCAATCCATCAACAGCAGCAAACCTCCACATCAGGTCTGTGCAGGGGCTGAGAGACCTGTCTGTGCTACACACCGCCTTCTCTCCCAGAAGGGATGGTTCTAGCTGGGAGGAGGTGAGTCTGGGTCAGGTAACTGCACTCCCAGCCAGCAGCTGCCAGGCTGGGAGCTGGCCTGGCACCCAAGGAAGTGATCATGTTACATGGTGGGGACATCTGGCCCTGAACATCCCAGGCTGCCATACGTGGTGTAAACCTGAACCCTGCTCTGTGAATGCTCAGCACTGTTATATTTAGGATGCATAGCTATGCTGTCTACACAGGGTATCCTGTTTTCTCAGGGCATTTTTGGGAACCAGTTATTCCTTAGCTCCACATTTGGATATGTGTGTGAGAGCAGCAAGGCATAGGAAACTTCCTTAGGTGTTTTGGTTTAAGAAGCGATAGCAACTGTCAATGTCAACACAGCTTCATTAGTCATGCTGGTCTAAACAAACTTAAGACATATCCCAATAATTTAAACCTGCATACTCTTGGCATTCACCTGTAGGGTAAGATCCTGAAATGCCAAAGCAAAAGTGTGTTTTGTTTTCGTATTCACACGTAGCATATCCAGAAATCATCCCTAATCTCACAGAAGCAGGAGTAATTCCCATTCTCTCCCTGTATCCCATCTGTAAGCGTGCCATGTCGCATGCACTGGAATTTCAGCCCACACAAGGACAAGCCTGAATGCTGCTGTGGTGCTCTTTTGAGCTCATTTTCAAGGTAATGTACAGGCTATCCAGAGTCAGGGCCAATGCATTGCTGGCCTCCCCACAGCCACACATGAAACATCCCAAAGGAGCCAGGCAGAACACAGATGGATTACCACATCTCTGATGCACGAGAAGCAGCAGCGATAATGCAGTCCTGGAATAGTACAGCCACTGTGTATTAATAAAAGCACGACGCACTGCGACTGATTTATGAGCTTGGCACGTTAGGTGGGAAGAGAATACGCCTGGTTCTGATAGAGCTGGCAGGTTGTTCCTGACATCCTCCAGCACACACAATCCACTGACAAGTATTTCATAAGATTTAAGTTAGCAAGTCACAGTTGAGCATGTCTCCACAGACAATATATGTAAATGTTATCACGCGAGATGGAGTTCTTGGAGTTGGAAGTGCACGGCCACTGTTCAAATATGACACATGTCACAATCTCAGATGACCCAAAGGCACTTCAAATACCTCTAATATTGCTCTGGATGATAAGAGAAGCTGCTTTCTTCCTACTTTCCAGAACCAACTGTTTCAAAGTCACAGGGGACTTCCAGCTTTCATCTAGCAGCAGCATGATGTAGAAGCAACTCTTGATAATCCCCATTGGGACATACCACCAGGGTGTGTTAGTAGATGTCCCCATTGTTTCTTAAATGAGTAGGGATCTATTTCTATGCTTGTGGGATACTGCAAGCTACAAGAAAACTTTCAAATGCTTAAAGAAAAGCTTCATTATTACCATTATTCTGAAACCACAAACTATGCAGATTTTCATGCATTTATGGGTAGGCAAGACCAAAGTCTATAAACTTCTCAAAATGATCCAGTCAGTCTGTTTGCTATGTGTGGGAATTTCGTAAAGGTGACTAACTTCACATCGACTTTGCTGGGTATGCTTTCTACAGCTGTGATGCTGCACTCATAAATATTTCTTTCAAAAGCAAGTGTTGCAGTTACTACACAATGTCATGGTATGATCTGCCTCCTTGAATCTCCTCTGCTGCACTGGAAGGATTGACACCAGCAAGGGAGACGCCTGATCTCCTTTGGTTCCTCTTCCTTAGCAAGTTAATGCTCTGAGTTTTACTGCCAAAACCAAACTACTGGAAACTGCCCTTCTTTCTTCTGTACCAGTGCAAAAGCAAGTCACACAATTACAAAAGGTTGAAAACTGAAAATCATAATTATACTTTCACAAATTACTCATTCCACATCATACTAGATAATGGCAAGATGTTTTAGAACAATAGATGTTTTAGAACTGCACAGCCTAGCAGCAATTATATGATCTGATAATTTACAATCATCTCATAACACTGTCTGTCAAACTGGGGGCCACAGGAGCCCTTTGCATAAGACTTTAAGCCTTTAATTTTGCAGTTCTCTGGCTCACCTTTCAGCCAAGGAAGTGTGTTTTCTGTAAAAGCTGATGCTTTCCACAGACCTGTGTGACCTGAGCTTACAGGCTAAAGTTCAGTGTCCACCTGTGTAAATTGTCTGCAAGACTGAATTGACAACCGTGCCCCTGACCAGGTCATGCATGCACAGTTGGGGCTATCTTTTCAGAGCAGGGCTCTGCCACATTGCCCAGACATAGGGAGAAAACATTTTTAACAAATGTTAGAAGTATTTAGAATTTCATTATGAACTGGAGAACTTCAGATACCTAAATTAGATAGCATTAAAACTTTTTTACAAAATCAAAAGGCTGCATGCCTCTACTCCTTCTCTCCCCTCCACAACATCCCAGAGAATTCCTATTTGTGGATACAGGGAAGAATCTTACCAGTGTAGGCTTACATGCAGGCCATAGAAAGGATGTCTGGGCCATACATCACTTGTCATATTTGGTTCATAATTAAAACTCTGTTTGCTGCTGATAGGTATGAAGAATTCCTTTCTTCAGTGCTTCATGTATCAGGTGTTTTGGTATTTGAGACATGATGTCTTGTGGGATGGCGATGGCATAAAATATACAAATATACTATTGCTGGCTATCACATCATATCCAAGATTCAGTAGCAAATAACTAATTTTTTTTTAAAGTAATATTTAAAAATAAATAAGATTTTCCTTTACAAATTTATTTACCATGTTTACTGACAGTGCAAGCAAAAGCAAAAATCCATTCTGGGAATGGACTGGGGCACAGGTATCCTTTCTGTAATAATTTCATATACCAGCTTTATTTAAACAACTTCTTACTGAACAACATCATAAGACATTTTAGCTAAGTGAATGTATTGCTGAATACTTCATTCAGCCACACGTTCTGTTCATGCAATGCACATGTAGAAGTTAAATACTCTCAGGCTGTCCTCTTCATAATGCTTCAAAGAACACACAAAATAATCATAGAAATGGCTTGTTACAGACCCTACAATACACATAGCAGTATGCCAATACACCAAGCTGGAAAAATTGATCCTATTCCAAGGCAAGTACATTATATTAAAAATATTAGGTAGGTTAGTATTACTTTCAGACTTGCAATAATAATGATAGTAATAATAACAATAATATTTTTTAAAACACCTACTCTGGATTAACTTGGCAATCTTTTACATAACAGTTGCGGTACTCCCCCAGCAATTTCAGCAGCTCAGCTATGACTGTACACACATCTTTCATAACCTTGTTGGTGATTTTAATCTACCTCAACAACTGCTGTTCTAATAAATATCTCTTGCTAATGAAAAAAATCATTGCAGTAATTATGCAATAATAATTTTCTAAATTGCTATAAAACCACCAAAATAAGCCAAAGTGTCTGTTTTTTTCTGTGATCATAAACAAGGATATGAAGTTCCCTGGAAAGTAAAAAAGCAGAACCTACCTGTTAAAACAACATTACAAGAACACCATCATTAACCTTTGCTAGCTATTGGAACACTGCTTGCTCAGGTTCTATGATTAGCCAGATTAAATTGGTGTTTGACACTAACATGATGCTTCTTGTGTTGAAATAGCACATGGAAAGTAGCAACACTACTACTGTGTATTATCCAGCAGTAAAACACCATGATATTACAGTGATTATTATTCATATTCCAGAGTGCTGCAAGCCCCAGTCGTGAAACTACTGTATCAGAACAAAATGACTGTTCTTGTCACAGGGAGCTTGCAAGGGGCATGTCAGGCGGTGATGGATGCAGACACACTAGAAGGCAAAATGAACACTGCAGTTTTCATTTACACAATAGATATGAGTCCTTGCACACCAGTAGCATAAAATGCTAAACTTCTGTATACATCAGCGCCAAGGGGTTTTAATGAGGGATGCAGAAGACACCAAGGAGGGAATTTTTCAGAATGTTATGCAACATCTCTTCAGAAACAATGGGCAATTGAAAACAGAGCCTTAAAATGCTTATTTAGAAGTCTAAAAAATGAAGAGTGCAGAGGCTGACCTGGTGGGACACTGAGACCAAGAGATAACTTACATAACATCTTGATTTGAGTAAGAGGGTGGTGTAACACCAGGCTTTGGCAGTCATGAGCAAGTGAAGAGAGAAGCTTTACAACTAATGCAACAGAGATGGCAGAGCCAGGGCAATAACACAAAGCAAGAAGCAACAAGTCAAAGCCAAAGACTAATAAACAACCTACTCTGCAACTTTCTCAGTGGCTGTGCAATCACGGCTGTTTAGCTGTCAAGGACAAAAAAGGGACACCATTAATTCAGATCAGTATGATCAGGCTGGATTAGACTGTAAACTGAATGACCTGGTAGGAAAAACAGAGATAGATGTACTGTAAAAGAATGGAGATTGAGACAGAGCTGGCACAGGAGGTTTTAGAAACATGCAAGTCAAAGCTGTTTACTAAGCACAATCATATCAACAAAAGGACAACAGAAGCAGAAACCCTGAAGGTTACAGAGTTGGGAATATTCAGTTGCATTGAGACTGTCTTGAGGTGTCAGAGATGCAGACTAAGCTTTTTGTCAAAAGGTCACTCCTATTCCCACCCTTGTGTAAAAGGCACATCAAAAAACAAAGCCTCTTTCTTAAGACAATGGGCAGTGCAAGTAAATCCCAACCATTCTTACCCATGCAACTGCTGTGGAAAAGACAAGTGGAATTTTTGGAAGAAGTTACCCATCCATCCATCCATCCATCCATCCATCCAACAAAAGTTAGATGGAACAGAAACTCACAGACTAGCACACGAAGTCTTGTTGTGAAAACCCACCAATAATGCTCTAGTTCATACTTTCCATGTTGCCACCTGAAATACTTGAAATGCTCCAAGATCCAGTAGGAGGAGAAAGCAGGAAAGCTTTCATTTCCAGAACAGAGTAAACCAGCTTTCTTTCTCAGAAGATGCATCTACAGGATTGCCATGCAAGTAATAATGAATCTCAACAAGTGCCATCAGCGTGGCACACCCAAACACAAGCAGAGAGCTAAGAGAACACTCCATCAATCCTGCTTTCCATAAGACTTCGTTCTATTTTGATAGACACGAAGCTGTGAATATCCTCATGGGCATTTTAAAAACTGTAATTTCAACTCTGAGGTTCTGCAAGCTTTGTTTTCTGTGGTGTATGATATCATAAACATCCTGAATATAATTACAACTGCAATTTTGTGGGCTGTATTTTCCCTACTGGTAGCCCAAAGTTGACGTTTACAAAAACTTTCCTGCACGCTTATTTGATTTGAACTTTTTATTATTATTACAAATGTATATTATTTTATTAAAAAAATTCACACTGAAGCAAAGTCAATTCCATTTCATTACAACCAAGAATATAAAATAAATGCAATGAACTCAGAGCTTAGTTTTAACAGTCATTTCAAGAGTGACATCAGGACAACTTAAAAGCAGTAAACTCTCAACTCTAGAATGAGAAACAAGTATTTTGCTTTGTGGTTTTGGTAGCCCATTGGCACGGGCACTACTAAATGTGGCCACCACAGATCTAGAGCACGGAAGTTTTGTGGCAGCACCAGGCGCATACACAGTAATTTCTAATGGAAACTACAAAAATGAAAGATGCGTGCATGAAATTATTAGGAAAAAAAATAACTGAGTAGAGACAGGCACACTTCCACAAATAGTAAACATGGGAATATACAACTAGAACAATTTGAAAAGTTACTACCTTACATATATAAAAAGTTCTTTAAATTGCTGTTAAAAAGGACACGTTCTGTCCAGATTTTGTGTAATACTTTTTAGTGTCTACACAAGACAAATTTTTAAAAAAATTAAATAGCATTAATTTACTACTAAATATTTAGGAGATAACAGTGCATTAAGGACTTTTTTCATATTGTAATACACATCGCTCCTGTCTGGCGACATTTTTAGAAGATTACGTATGGCCTTATGTACAATACATTTATTTAATCCTAAAACAATTCTTTACTTAATGGTGTTAAAGTACCATTCCTGAAGATTATGAAGGGGAACTAAGCTTATTATGTTTATATAAAATATCATACATATTTGAACACTTCTAGCTTCCCGCCACCCCTCCCGCTACAAATGCACTCCCCTCCCCCTCCCCAGATACAGTGTCACAGATACAGTGCAGGAGTCGCAGCTTTCCCTATATTTTTCCTTCATTGTGCAGTTTGTGCTACATAAACTTCACCAATGTGGACCAGGCTGCTCATCCCATTAATTCCCCATGTGTTTGCTTCCTCTGAGCCACGGCGTGAAAAGCTGTGCTCAGCAGCCTGTTCTCCCACCAGGATGGAGAAGACAGCTCTGTGCCTCTCAGTACAGGTGTGAAACACTTTGCTGAGGGTCTATAGGTTATGGGCAGAGACAGAGCTGAGTAATAAAGAAACTGCACAGGCAAAAAAAAACCCATAAAAATGACATGGTCCTGGTTTCCCACGACAAACTGCACAGTTCACTTGTGAAAGCGGAGAGCTTTTACCGCATGGGATAACCCCTAGGCAGCAAGGCTTCTTCCACTGTGACTGCCACCAACCCTGGCAGCAGGCATCCAGCTCCCAAGAAAAGGTGAATTATTTCATCCTCATGAAGAAACTACAAGAGTGTGCAGAGCTTACATTTTGCAGCCAGTGCTGTTGCTTTTATTCCCTCTCCTCCCGGCTGTGAATTTGGAGGATCAGAGGAAGTCAGCTCGGCTTCACCTGTGCGCATAAAAGCTGGAGAGAGGAGTGGCATGTGGTCACCTATCAACCCAACCAAGACAAGAAATGCAAGTGCAGCTGAGAGAGGTTGTGGCAGTCACTCTAGAAGCTGGAAGTTCACTCAATTAAAGCACCTTACATTGCTGTGAAGTTTCACACTCTACATACAGATTAATCTACACCATGATTTTGCCTTACTGGCACAAGAGCCCACCTTAATTAACCAATGGTCCCCTGCCACCTCCTGATCTTGTATGAATTTTGATGATCAGCTGCAGGTCACAGCAGGGAAAAGAAATGTTAGATAACTGTAGTAGAAAAGACAAAATAATTTTGAGAGGACAGAAGGATGAAAAGAACACAAGAGGACAAAAATCACTCTGCCCTAAGTTAATTTCCAGAAATGTGACATTCAAATTGCAGAAGTATAAAAGAAGTGTTACTTAATAGCATTGGCCAAATACCCATTTGATCAAAAGTACCTCATCCTAACATCAGTAAGGAGGGAGACAGAAAGAATATCACCCCACAGTCACTGAAATACAGGAACAATTAACACCTGTTCTTTCAGAGTACCACAGTATGTATAAAATGTAGCATTTCAAGGGTTATACATTGCAAGTATCCTCTGGGAGATTATTTTTCCCCAGAAAGAACTTTTCCCTTCAATTGTTTGATGTAGTTTTTCACCACCTTCTTATCCATTTGATGACAAAAGCAGGTTTTAGCTGCTTTTCTGGAGCAGCTGGGTGTTGTCAAAATCACACGATGGTAGGTATGGCCAAAGCAAGCCAACTGCTCACACAAAGCAGGAAAACAGCATGAGTTTTAGGAGGAAAGGGGCACTAAAGATGACTGGGAGATCAAATCCAGTAGAACCATACATGTGACAAAAAGCATTCTCCTCAGAGCAAACAGACCTACTCATCTTGCTACCTCTGACCACAAGTTCAGAGTGAATGTGCATGGGTACACCATTTGTTTTGTGTGGGCACAGGACAGAAGAGAACACTCTGCAGTATAAAAACCTGTTACCATAGACCATTTACACCTGAACTCCTGCCACCTCTTCTCTGGGCACCAGCTGTAGCAGCTCTCTGATGTTACACTGCCAGTAGCTTTCTAAATGCATTCCTCTAGGTTTTCTGCCACAGGAGCCAGCCTTATTTCTGAAGGCTGAAGCAAAAAGGAAGCTGTCCCAAATTACATGTTGTGTCTCTCTGAATAACTGTGGTTCCAGAAGTTGGACAATAATCCTCTGATTATGCTTCTGAACTCTGGCTTAATTACTAGGGATTTTTTGCCAGCTACCCATCCACTTACAGTCCCTTAGGCAGAATCAAAACATGTTTGCTCTAGGGAAAAAGAAACATTTCAGTGCAATCAAGCGCATCTGGTGTAACTAATCTGGTTAATCACAGCAATGTGAGGGACACAGAATATGCATTATAAACAACAAAAAGGAACCATTTTCAACATGCTTTTCAAACTGCACAATAATTTCTCTTAATTATAAATTCTAACATAAAATGAGTGAATGCATTTGTTTTTGCAAGTCTTAGTATTTCTGTCACCTTTAAATTTTGAGAACTGACTCAGGAATGTGAAAGAAAGCTAAATTTATAGAACTCTCACACACATTAATAAGCTACTTCGCAGAAACACAGAAAAAGCCCGTCATCCACATTCCTACTGAGACTTGAGGGCAGTAAATACATTTTCCTGACTATTTTGGTGTCCAGCCTGGGAAGACATTCCATTCTTCTGTTCCAACAGATCCTGAAAGCATCTCCTTTTAATATGACTGTCCTGGTTTCATTTAAAGTAATGCTTAATTTAAAACTAGTCAGAGCATGATCACTGTGATTTCAAGAATTCAATGTGAATGAGTTAAGAAATATCAGCAATCTTCTGTTTGGCGTTCAGTCCAGTAGCATGAAGCATATCTGTCGCTGCAGAGACTTGGGTGGGTTTTTTTCTTTTTTCATTTTTCTTTTTTAATTTTATTAATTTTTAAAATTTTTTATTTTTAATACTTTGCCTGAAAACTAGACTAATAAAAACAGAATAGTAAAATACTCTGGAACAGTAAAATTTTGCTGTTCTTGACATCCATGAGCAAAACAGTAATATCCTGTGAAAATAACATAGTGCTTTAAAAAGGTGCAATATACCTGTATAGCTAAACTGGTTTGCCTAGTATAAAACTAACTATATACAAGCTTGAAAGCCTGGGAGTTCAAGATTTTAAAACTTTAAAATCCCATCAAAGAGATTGAAAAGACAGATTTATGGCAATCACTACAGCATAAGGAAGGTGCACCAGGAATCCTTCAAAATTCCAAAGGTTAAAGAAGTTAAGTGCTGGGTTCAGATCAGAAGGGTTCATTAGAGTAACCACAATGGAGCACATGCAAGGGCAGGAAGGAAGGAAAACTTCACAAGAATCTCCTTTATGGCAATAAAGGGATGGGGATGGGGCAGGGATGGGGGAAGTCTTCAGCGAGTGAAGTTTTCCTTTATCATCATGAATTTTAATTCTGCATCATAGTTTGTATTTTTGGTCTTCTCATCATTATGAACTTCATATTGCTGGAGTCTTCTGGCTTCTAGTCCATTCCTTTCTGAGTGCAGCCTGCCAGGACCCTCAGTACCTGTGAGACTGATGAGATTGGTGATACTGAGAGCTCTGCTGAGACGATGTGGAATAGCCCATTGTACTCTGGGACTGAGAAGATCCCTGAATGTTGCTTTGGTAACTCAGGCGCGAGCTGGAGTGCTGCAGGAAAAAAGAGAGGGATCAAAGGAATTATCATAACAGGTCCAGCCTGCTAGGACCATGCAGCTCAGGAAATTTTTTACCTCTCTGGTGCTTATTAAAACATGATTGTTGGGGAAGCTGACTAAATAGTGCCACTATTTAGGGTCCCATAAAACAAGTCATCATTCTGATCTGCAATCAGCTTTGAAACAGCACACAAAATACATAAGAACCCTTGGAGACAGCTAAAAGTACAGCACGTATACACCCATTTTCTGAAGAAAAAATACACAAGAGACAAAGAGAGCAGACTCCCTTTCAAAATTCTCTGTTTCTTAAACTTACCTCTATCGTTATTGTAAATGCTATTAATGGAAATGCTATTAATGCCAAGACTACAAAGACCCTTCTCAAGCGATACTAAACGTTATAAACATTTTATTCTCTTCTGAGAAAAAGACAACCATGACTACTACTCAATTTATCTAAATGAAAAATTGTCCATTAAGATTAAATAATATTAAGTGAGTCTTTTAACCTGATACCTTAACTACTGCAAACAAGGACAACTGCTTAAAAAAGGTTATGTACATAGACATACCCAAACATTCATTTTCCTGGGTACTTTTTTTTTCCCCTCCACAGTTTGGGACTGTCAGCTCAGTGGACTCCAACTTCAGTGAGACAAATTTGTGAATTTTGCAACCTCTGGCCTACTGGATTTGCCCTTTCATTCTCATAACCATTTCCCATCCAGAATTGATTGTGAGCTGCCCAATAATGCAAGATGCAAAATCACTTGGCATGAGAAGTACTGCTCAATGGACAGGAGACTGTCCAGCAAGGTAAACCACACCACAATTCCATTATAAGGCTGGTTGTGTTACACAGTGTCTGAAACCTGAAATTTTTCTCAAAATTGTGGTAGGTTTTTCAACTTCTAATGGAAAAGAAAAAGAATTGTGATAAATTCTATGATTTTATAGGTGCTCTTTCTGCATGAAAAGCATCAGCTCACCATGGTAAGCAAAATACCCAAGGTCACATAAGGAAGGCTCAGTAAAATTCAACAAATAGTTTTGCACTGTCATTTGTGAAAACAACATATATTGAGGCTGGTGAATGACAGCAAAAACTTCAACAGAGACTTTGGACCACAAGCTAAATCAAACTCAAAGCAAAGAGAATCTTCTATCTATTTCCAAATAAGATAAAATGGAGTGAAATTACTGCCTTAAGACTAAAAGAATGCATAAACTTGCCCATGCTTATTTTTGTTTCACATATGAGAATTTGTTTTTAATAAAGTCAGACTTAGACAAATTGCAGACATTCCTTTCTGGAACAGAAGACAGTCAGCTAAAAGGTAAAGGCAGATAGCCAAACACAAGTGTAAAAATGGATGATCAGACCACAAAATTTAGTGAATGACATAAAAGAAACATACAGATCATGATTTTGATGCCTGTGCTGTTAAAGTTTAGAAGGAAAGCATCACAGAGGGCAAAAAAAAAATCAGAAAAAAAGAGTATTTAGACTACTAGCAACTTGTAAGGGGGAAGTTTGCCAACAATTCAGAGAATTAGATAAGAATTCTATAATGGATATCATCAAATGTAGCACACCAGTCATCAACATACAGACCAAACCAGACCAGCCATAAATACTGTGCAGTCAGACAGATGTACTGATCTGTTCAGGCCTCAAGCCTGTCTGGAACTTTACAAAAAAGAAACCTAGTTGTCTTTCCCCTTAAATTGCCCTCAATGCCTTCATGACAATTTGTAACTAAAGGAGTTAAACAAAAATGGGAGAAATATGTCTGGCACTGAGTAATCAATTGTCTGGAGAAGGTCTGGAGGGCTAAGTCAAGACAACTGTAGAGCTGGTGTCTTAAACCCTACTTATTTTAACTTTAAAGCAGCCTGAAAAGACCATTCTTCAAGGTGGGACCCTCTTGGAGGCTAGGAACAGACAGAATCCCTAAGATAATTTAAAATTTACCTTTAATATCTGTCTTTTAAAAAAATTTTTCTTTCAACTAATTACTGCTCCAGCAAGTATAAACTCTGAAGTACTGAAGATCCTGGTAAGTTCAATGCTTTCTGTATTTAATGTAAGCCACTTTTTTGGTGGAAAATATAATTCTAGTAAGCAAGTACAAGAATTCAAGTTAAAAAAATATTCAGTAATATTGCTTTTCCTTATGAATGCTACTGTACCGAAAACCATGAAATCTGTTCTACTTTGGTCACATTAGAAACAATGCCTGTCTTTATGCCCTACTCTGGCATGAATCAAATGGATGAACCAAATTGTCCTTCCTGTGCTTACATGCATTTTTTTTCTTTAACATTAGAAGTAGTCTTAGAAAGATACCAGAATAAACTACAGAATCACCCCATACATGTGACAATAGGAGGAATGAAATGGGAGAGCTTGGTTCTAACTTTGCTTCTCCTTCTCAGGACTGTCTCACATCTGCGCCTCACATGGGATTTAATATTGCCAAGACTTGAGTGTCCTGAACTTGATGCAATGCAGCATCTACATCCACTGGCTTCAGCAAGGTTACTCTAAAATATAAAGTTAAGCAAATATTTAAGTGCTTTCCTGGAGTGGATTAGTCCTCAACACTTTGCAGGGTGTAGTAGATACAATTCAAACTGATATTCTATTGAAAATTACTAATCACAGAACAAAACCTCAGCATGCCTCAGGTTACATCAAAAATTCATGAAAACGTGGTCTGTTCTTGCAGTTGGGAAGTGGGAAAAATGACATTTTGGCCCTCAGCCCTACAGTATCAGAAGCAGCAAAATTTCCAGAGGTACCTGATAATCTGAAGGCATGACAGGCCCGCCTGAGTTAGCGCCTGAAGGCCCTATGCGTGGTTTCTTGTTCGGAGGCACCTGGTTGAGGCTGGAGTCCTGGCTGTGCTGGAGCCCCGCGCCCGCGCCCCCTCCTGCCGCGCCGGTGCCCGCCGCCGTCCCGTTGGTCTGGCTGCTGTTCTGCTGCTGCGGCTGCGGCTGCTGCGGCGCTGCCTGCGCCTGCTGCTGAGGTGCTGTTTGCTGCTGATGCTGATTCTGCTGCTGCTGATTCTGAGGGAAGAAGCGGCACAACACGGTCACTTGCTCTGAGCTAGGTCTGTGAGCTTCGTGGAGCTGCCAACCCCAGCATCACCAAGGGGGAGGCAGGCCCTCGTGTGATGGGAAAACACAGCAAGGCTGAGTGCTGGGAGAAGTTCACCCTCAGTACAGACCTGCACACCTGTGGGGTGTCCCACCTGTGGTCATTTTGCTTTTTTAATGAAACAAGCTGGACTTAAACTGGAAAGACCTACTGCTACCCAGGTGTCCTGGGTTTCAAGATGTGGGTGAGGTTGTATATTCTATTATCATCTGTTAGAGGTGGGGCAGTTACCTTCTGTAAATTGGGCAGTTTTTCTTTATCTCTTCCACAACCAATCCTCCCTCTGGGGAGACATCTGCTGTCAATGGGCCATTGAGTCTCACTGATAAAATTACATCATCCCATTGTGCCCAGGGGGAGGAGCCAAGCATTACTACTTGGATATAATCTGGGATTTGGAACACCATAGGCAGCCTTTTCCACCGGATTCCCAGAGGAGCAGATTTCTTCTGCACTGGATTCTCAGAGGAAGACCAGGCCTATCTACACTGCAACTGAACCTTCAGAAGAAAACTACACCCTTCTTCAGGATCACTGCTTCCACCTGTCACTCCAGGAGGACTGCAGCCACCATTTAATCAGACTGCTACCAACACCCTGACCCACAGGGTGTCAGGTCATATTCTTACTCTGTCAGTGGGGGTTTTTTTGGTTTGTACTACTGCATTTGTATTTTTAATTTTCCTAGTAAAGAACTGTTATTCCTATTCCCATATCTTTGCCTGAGAGCCTCCTAACTTCAAAAATTGTAATAATTCAGAGGGAGGGGGTTTACATTTTTCATTTCAAGGAAGGCTCCTGCCTCCCTTAGTGGACATCTGTCTTTTTCAAACCAAGACACCAGGTGCTCAGAGACGATTAAAGGAACCCTTTATAAAGCAGTAATCACCTAATGAAGTAAATCAAAGCATCCAGAATTTCACTAGTGCTCAGTGGCAGACATGGGGAACCCACAGTAAGTTGTTCTAAGTGGTTCAATGGCCTTGTTCACACAGAATCAAAACCACATTTCAAACCATCACTTTTCCCCTGAGGAAGGCTGACAGCATTACTGCCAGAAAGGTAAGCACATTGAGACCATTAAGACAAAGGAATTTAATCATGTCTTCCTGGTTGCGAGGAAATTCTGTGGCAAAACCAGAAACAGGTTTCATTACTATTTTGGTTTCCTGTGCTTTTTAAGCACCTTGTGAAGAGTGCTGTACTGGGAATAGGGCCCAGCACAGTGCACAACATACAGGGTCAGAAAATCTTACTGAAATAGCAGAAAAGTGAAAATAAACCAGAAATGTTGAAGACAAAAGAGGATGAAACCGATGAAAGAAGAATCTGGCAAGGGAAGGAGGAGACTAGAAAAGAAGAGAAGCCAGATAATTAAGATGACACTGGTTCCTAGAAGGAAAATAAACAGAGAAAAGTGTCACAGAAGGGAAAAAAGGTTAAGAAGAAGAACACAAGAACAAAAGATATTGAGAACTCTTCTGGCTTCAGAAGGCTACAGACTAAAAGGAGCATTTGAGGAAGTGGAGGGAAGGTCAGAAAATGAACTGAGTGAAACTCTGTCCTCCATGGTTACAGTTTTGGGAAAGATGTCACTTGCTCATCATGAAAAAAACCTTCAACTGATATGAATTGAATTAAAAAGCTTTACTATCCTTCCCCTAACATACTGCAGGGAACATTCCAGGATAGGATTTTTTTTTTTGTAGAATATCTGCTTATATAATGACCAAATCTTTAGTACGGCAGCCTTTTAATCAAAACCTTACTTTATTAGTTTCTCAGAAATTATGACAACCAGCTGCCACTAGCAGAAAATTCTTGGTATCCCCTTCACCTTGAGGCTTTTAGTTACCTCAGATAAATGACATAAAAGATCTGCATCTATGCCATTCATCACAATAGTCTCCCAAGATACATTCCAACAAAATTTGCAGTGATGTATTCATTTACCACTACAAAGAAGACTTGAATCTTCAAGGACTTAAGAGATGGCCTGAAATTCCATTTCACATTTAGCAAAACCCATAATGTATCCTCCTGCATGTAGTCCTCAAATCCCATCTCAGTCAGATTCTATTTCCTGGGAGATTTAGACCTCAGTAATCTAAAAAGTTAATCAAACTAGCTTGTAAAAAAAAACCAACTATCAAGAAGCAATTTATTTTTCATAATGTTTTGAGCTTCACTTACACAAAAAAACCCACCAATAACTAAGGTACTATTTGTGTTAGAATTCTGAAATTTGTGTTTTCATAGAAGTGTTTTGATGCAAGTAAGGTAGTTATTACTGTGTGAGTTGAAAAACTTCAACTTTTTAATGTGTAAACAAATATTGAAGGGCCTCTCACAATTAAAGGCAAGAGTTTGTTGTAAGTCCCAGGTTTTGTGCTTCAGGTTTTAGCACAAAATTTCGTTGACTAGCCAGAGTTTGCTCTTGTGTGGAACTACTACTGCTACTGCCTGGCTAGAGACTGAGACCTGCTCTGTCAGTCTCCAGCTGGGGCCTGGCTGCACCACCTAACTGCACAAAAATGGCTTTTTTGACAAGCAAAAACCTTGTCCTCAGGTCAGTCTGAGGATCATTTAGGATCATGGCGGTTCCTAAATGAAAAGTCTACACTTAGCAACCCATTGCCATATGTCATGTCTCAGGCACAAATTATCAAAATGAAATCTCAGTCCTACCTAGAAACAAACCTAGCAGAAACTTGCCTAACAGAATTTAAACTATTAAAAAATATATTTCCACTTTGTTTTACAAATCCTCATTTTAGTCTTGTTAACTAACAATTAACTATTTTGAAGAATGGATGCTTATGCTAAATGTTATTTAATTCAGATGTAAGTTCCAAATAAACAGAGACAACTTCCCCAGGTTTCCAAATGATTGTACAGATATTTACGATTTTAAAAACAAACCAGTAACAAACCAGTCTAAAAAAAGTAAAACCTTTCATTTACAATAGCATCATAAACAACAAAACATGGAACAGATTCAACTTTCAGAATAGCCTTTACCTCCACATTTTCACACATTCAACAAGTAATGTGGGACTGGTATTACCTAAATGGCCTAAGAAAAAGCTTAATTTGGAGTGTGCATAAATAGCTGACTGTCTTCAACAATCTCAAAGACCATTTACATATTGGCTGTTTTAAATATGAACATGCCATTGTCATCACCCCTACAACATTCTCAGGGAAAAGACAGATGTTTCCTGTCAAGTACACTGACTTAAATATAAAAAAGCCAGAGTAATTTTAATTCATAAGATTTCTTCTTGTTTTTTGAGGCTGTGAGAGTTGAAACGAAACTAGTAACTAAATTACAATCAAATTAGTATCATAAATTTAATTTTATTTTTGCTCAGGGGTCTGTTTCCTCCTCTAGAAAAAACTATCTGGACATAAAAAGCATGGATACTACCACTTGTTCCCAGTAAAGAAGAATCTGCAATATCAGTTCTGAAACCAAATTTGCTCTCTAAAATATAGGTTTAAACCCAGCTAGTTTGTCATGCTACACAGAAAATTGAAAACAGAATATTCATGTAAGACAACAGCCCTTCTCACATAGTCCTCAGATAACTACAGTTCAAGACTGTTCTCTTCACATTTGGTCAGCTACACATCACTGTTGGTGCCTCACTGTACCCTGGTCCATGAAAATAACACGCTGTTTCCTACACTGTAGCACCATTGTCTGGCCTTCCCAGCACTATGGGACAATCACTGTGGTCACACAGCACAGCTGAGCTACACGCACCAAGCAGAGCAGATTATGTTGCAAACACCCCAGAATTTATTACGCACACAAACAAGTTCTCGCTCAAGTCTATGGAGCTATGGAAAAGAGAATATTCAGAGCAGATTGTTGCTACCAGAACAGTTCAGAATCCTTATTACTCCTTTGTCTGAGGGCCCTTACAACATGATCAGGAAACTGCATGCAGATGGATGAAATGTTCTGATGTAGTGCCAGAAGCAGGCTGCCACTATTTATTTGAGACCCCAACAGCCATCTACATTCAAATGGCTGGATGGATGCCAGTCATACAATGAAAATGCCATTCTTTTCATGTGCTCACAACGCATTTTCATCATGCGATGCTGGAGGAGGTAGCAAGGTCTTCTTGGAACGACAGCAGCTGAGAGCAGGCTACAGCTGACAGAACAGCACATCCAGCTCATTCCCCACAGGTCAGGGCAAACCATGCTGGTGATACCACCTGAGACACCCCAAGGCATCTGATACTTTTCAACTGTCTGAGAAGCAGTTTTAAGAGAGCTTTGCCTTGGAAACACATTTTTGTTAACTCTTCATGTTTCATTAGTTTTCATTTGGAAGCATGATGCTTTCTTATTGCATACTTGAAAGTAAAAAAGCCCCAAACAAACAAGGAGTTTACTATACCTTATCCCCTTTCTCTTCAGGTTCATCTTCATTGAGGAATTCTCTTTTTGGATAAGGAATCTGACAGCCAGCAAACACACTGAAACACAGTAAACAGTAAACACTCCACAAATACGTACACATGACATACATTTACCTAATGCTATGTTAAAAACAAGTGCGTATAACACAACTTCATTTCTTGTATTTGACAAATCCTGTTTCCACATGTGAGTGGCAGTGTCAGCACCCAAGATAGGTGCTGATTGTAATGTCAGATCTCTTTGCTGTTGGCACAAGGCTGTCATTTAAAAATCATGGCATGGTCGAACATGCCCAAATGCCAGAGCGACCACTTGTTGATCCAGATGGTAAAATGAACAAACACTGTCAGAGGTTCCACAACACCCAGTTGGAACATGCATGGCTCACTGAATAAAGGGACTGATCCAAAGAGTATTAGTGTCTTATGAGCCTGCCTTGGCTTACAACAGGCTTCATTATATTTGCCAACCACAACTGCAGAGTTACTTTCACTAAGCTTCTCAGGTCTTGTTTAGGAAAAAAAAAGATCACTTTTAAATTCATCTGATCAATGGAATTTTGAACATTCCTTAATGTTTATGACAGAAACCTTATCATAATGTTATCCTGTAATCCATGGGGAGCTACAGTTCTCCACAGGATAGCATCAGATAAACACTAAGCAGAAAATTACTGGTAGATCTTGACCAGTATCAATTTCTTATATTTCTGTGCCAACATTCAGAATACAATCAACATGACGTGGTTTTTAAAAGGGTGTAAACAGTTCTTAATCTTGTTCCTATGTAGCAAAAAGAAATTCTAAAAACCAAACTAGTCTCAACTAGACTCCTTTTTCATTCCAATGACTGTTCCCTCCTTTTGGTGTTGCCTGCTAGTTGAGGAAACAGTGAAAGCAAAGGTAGAAGTCTACCTGCATCAAGTTCATAGATCATAATGCTATGCACCACCATGCTTCTGAAAACTGGGAAGAGAAGCTGACAAAGTCTGCCAGCTGGAATTGAATATGTCATTTGACATATCAACAAAATATACAGATACCAATATTGTACTCTCAAGCCTTCTGAACAAGGGATTTGTGGGATTTTAGGCAGCCATTTATCGCCTCACTTTTCTCATACTGTTACCCTGTGAAAAGAGGTTATGGGAATGGGCTGTAGGTCAGAGAACTGTCCCACTCCTAGGGAGAGGCACAATCAACCAGGCAATGGAGAACAGGGCTCTGTGAGGCTGCGTGAGGCAGAGATTCATTCTCTAAATGCTGCAGTAATGTTGTCACTCTGGCTTTGGTAGCACGTTCAGAAATGCAACAATACTGCGGTACTGGGTTATTTTTCATGACCACTCAGTTCTGGCACCAGTAGATACAGAGACTTCTGTACTACACTTGTGGTTTATACTGAGCATGGCTGAGCTGCTACTTCTTGTGGACACAGGCAGGTACCTGTGAATTCTTCAGCTGTCATGTCTTTTCAGGGACTAGCATGTAGCAGAAAGAAGTCACCCCAGATGTTCACAGAAGAGGGAATACATACTCTGATGTAGGCAGAGGATCCTCTTGAAAGTAGGGGTCCTGCAAAGCCTGCTCTGAGGTAATTCTCTTTGTAGGGTCCATAGTAAGAAGCTTCTGAAGCTGCAAAGCATAACAATAAAAATAGCAAAAAGCTTATCAAACTATCATTTTTCAAACTATGACTTGTATGTCTTGGATTG